>JBANCZ010003085.1:0-13662 GCA_037040025.1 Sphaerogastrella javana
GGTTTATAGAACTGTATAAGAAATACTATGCAACAAAAACAAGAACAACAACAACAACAACAAATAGCTGCTCAACGGTTTCGGAGCGTATTTCCAAAGAAAATTTTAGTTGTAAACAAATAGCTGAGCATTTTTAAAGCAAACAAAAACAAACAAAAAAACGATAATGATTAAAACCAAAAAAAGCAAAAGTTTAAACGAAAATGATATAAACAAAGAGAAAACAACAACTAATTAAGTTAATGTACTTTACTTTTCGTATCCTTTTTTACTCTACACCTAGTTAAACGATATTGTTTGGTAAAATTTAGTTGTATTTAAGGGAAATTTATAATGAAAGCAAACTTAAATAAAAGTTAAGACATAGAAAATAAATGAAATGAATAAACCAATTAAACGAAATAAATAAAATAAATGATTAAGCAACATGAGGCAAAGCATTTAGGACAAATAATGACACAAGCCCTTAACAAACCAAAAATAATAATAAAACAAAATACTTACAACAAATAACATATATATATATATATATATATATTTAGTATATACAACACAATGAAATGTTTGAAGCATTTTTGGTGCCGTTGCTTAGACGATGGCACCAACACCAGCGTTTTATAATGAACTAAATAATGAATTAATTAATGCGTAACGTAATTAATCAACTAAAAACTAGTATGAGCGAAAATGAGAGAAATGACGATGATGATTATGATGATATGTATACATATACAATTATACGAGTATATAGCATGACGTTGCATATGTATGTGCATGATGTAATAATTACATCATGTACGTATATATAGTATGTATAATATTGTATGTATGATATATAGAAATATATATGCAAATATATATATATAAATATATATATATATATATATGTATGATGGTCTCAAAATGAAATTCTAAAGTATTTAGATAAGCAAAAACCAGTTAAAAACTTAAGGTACTCGTACTTAGTTCAAGTTAAAAACAACAAACAACAAACAAAATTCGTATTATTAATAAAATAAATGATTACACTCACCTACACAGAATTCCACACATACATTCATTAAGAAAAGCAAAAAAAAAATAAAATAAACAACGTGCACCAAACATTTTTTAAATGCAACCCCAAGAGTAAATATTATAAAAAAATGTTTATAAAAAAACACTATGCATTATTGATAGTCAGCAAACCCCATTTCTCCCCACAAACGGTTAAACGATGCTAAACATTTGCACAAAGTAATTTGCAAAATGATGTTGAATAGTCAAGACACTCACATACATTCAAATATACATATGGTTGTACACCTTGTAGTAGTTTTATATTTGATATATGAATTGGTTGAACCTTGATTATGTTACTGAGTTAACAAACACCTTCCCTATATAATACTCCATGCAATAGTATATACTGCCCTTTATTTGATTATACTATCTGCTAGATAACTCTGCAATACTTAAGCTCTGACTGCTGCAGACTATTCCGATATGATTTTTCAATTTTCCATGATCTATCCATGTTGAGAAATGGTATGTAGAAGAAAGTGGAAACGACATAACATACAAAGTACTATCTATAATTTTTAGTTTATCCGTCCATTAAATAAAAGTTCCTAATTGCAATAAATGAGAATATTTGTTATGATTACAATTACTATCACCATATCGCAGCAGCTAGCGAGAAACCCAACAATAACATCAAGAAGAAGAACAACAAGAACAACAACAACTCCCACGAAGCAGTCAATTCTTATCATAATTTTGATATTTGTGTTGATTCTAAGGTTGGCCTCTCGTTAATTAGTTTGCTATATTTCACTCTTCATATATGTATGTACATGTTCCCCACTCGCGCTCTCAATTTCTCTCTCTCTCTCTCTTTCTCTCTCTCCCCCAATTCTTCACCATCAGACACTTCTCGGGTCTATTTTATCGTATACTTTTCGCACGTTTTCGTTGCTCAAACTAACCAAACCTGGTATATAATATCCCGAAATAGTAAGTAGATAAGTAAACATTATGCAAAATGTTCGAAAGCAAAACACAGAAATTCCCAAAACCAAAAACCCAAAGACAAAACAACAAAATAAAAAAAAACGAAAATGAATAAGAGTAAAACCAAAAACAAAACAAAACAAAACAAAAAACAGAAGAAAAACAAAAGTAATTTAAAGCGTAATGCATATGTAATGATTGATCACTGATCACAAATTTTGACTGTGTTAATTTCGTTATATATATACATATATATAAAAAAAGACAAACAAATATAATGAAATATCTATAGCGTATAAAAATAAATACACACATAACAAAATAAAAAAAAACACGCAATAAATGTTACAGAAATAAAGATAAAAATCAAAAAAGGAAAAAAAAAGGAAGAAAGAAAAATGAAACCAAATAGAACCTATAACATTAAGTTGAATGCTAAATTAAATGCGAAAAGGGAAACATCCAAAACCAAGAAGATAATTATTATAATATTGCAAAATGAAGCGAATACGAATAAAGATATGTAAAAAAAAATATTTAAAAAAAATACTAATGTTTTATATTCTATAGTGGGGACAGAAATATCAGTAATCGGTATATAGCGGGTGAGCGGGGCCTAAGTGAGCCTAATGGATAATTTAAAGTCTCTCGGACCTTACATACTAGCAAAGGTGCTACTAATACCCATCAGATTGTCATGTATAAAGTCATATTTGGAGATGGTATTATTGGAGATGGTGTTGCGGGAAATGGAGTATACGGTCGCCCAGGTTCATTTCAGTTAAAATGGTAGTCTGTCTGTTATCTACTACGGCAATTCATAAATCAACATTATTACTGTTCTGAAATGGTAGTTTATTTATTAGTTCTTGAAACAGATGTTTGTTTTAAGGACACGGAGTGTTGTGACCTCACCGGTAAATAACATACAATACAGTTCAATACAATACATTGCGGTATATTTTGAATAAACTTGTTTATTTTTATATATGTATATATTTATTTATTATTTGTGTATATTATATTTATTTTATATTAATTAACTCTAAAATAGCTGTTCGTTATATTTCAGTTTATCCCATTTGTATTTGAAGCTTTGAGTATTTTAGTTATTCGATTCGCAAACATTGATTAGGCATTTCAGGTATAATTAATCAAGAAAATGTAACTAATTTTTGTTTCTTATCAAAACATTCAACTAATTCATTTCGTTTAAACTTTAAACAACAATAAAACAGTGCTCATAATCAAATTAAATACGAAAAATTTGAAGTTATCTCTATGGCGGGCACAACTCCGTTTATATTTTCCTCTTTCGATGTGCTAACAACAGATACTTCAACTATATAGTACCTATATGCATGTATGTTAAACCATAAATTGACTCTGAGCTAGTTGAGAATATTTGGCTGGTATGTCTTCAAGTTAATTGTGTAATTAAGCACATTTAAAATATAATTTTATCTAATATACGTTATCATATATGTTGTTGACTTAGATATATACACACACATACACATTCTCGTATATATTTATTTAAAGTACATATTATTGCTCGATTACTTGTATTTTTAGCTGAGTTTCGAACATCTGTTTCGGGATTTCAGATAATTACTCGTACAATGATGGCAATAGTTTGTTGCCTATCAAACGATTATTTAATATACATTTTTACTTTTCGGATAGGCTCAACATATTACATTCTAGTATACATATACATATATAAACATGGATATTGATATTAAATATATATAGCTAATGTAGTAGTATATCTGTCAATATGGCGGTTTTGTTATAATCATTGAGCTGTGTACACTATGGCATCGTTGTTATAGAATTACTATATAAATATAATTAAATATTGCGTATATATTGCATGACAGCACATAGAGTTGAGAAACTATCGAAACACTATCGTTAAATCTGTTCAATAAAAATTAAAGTTTAATATAACATACATTTGCTAATTAAAGACATTTCTTTCGTTTATGTAGAATTAAAGTTTAAACAGAAATTTACCTATTTTTCATCCACGATAGTATTTTCAATAGTTTCTATAAACTAATTGTTTTCGTCTAATAATATTTTTAGGTGTCTTTCTTAAATGCATACAGTGTGGTTTTCTTTTTGTTTACTTAGGGTGCTGCTGTATATGTATTGGTAATAGTCTATATGTAGAATATATGGTGCTCCTGTTGATGTGCCTATCGGATAACGAACAACATTAAAGTAACTGGGAGACAGTTGTGCACTCTAAGCATTTGACTCTTTCAGATTTTCGAGACGTGCCAACTGGTTTGAGTCCAATTCCTCCGGTATACTAGCACGACCACCAACTACTTGTTTGGGCGTCTCAATTACATCCTCAGCCTGTGCCTCACAATTCATATCCAAGTTGTTTGATTGTTCACCGCCGCCGCCGCCGCCTCCACCTCCACCTCCACCGCCGCCGCTAGCGAATGCATCATCGAAATTGGCCTCAAAGTTAGCTACAAAGGCATTGCTGCCGGCATCAGCGGATGCACCAGAGTTGGTTTTGTCAGTAAATGGATCCTCAGCATCTGGCAGTATTGGCACATCATCCGATGCGGAATCGGTACCCTCCTGGCTAGAGTGTTGGTCCTCTGTATGACAGTATAGAAGGAAATCGTTAATATTATGCTCACAGTAACTCTCACCCGATCCCTTTCAGCATCAGCAACATGACCAGCATTACCATTACCTTCTTTAACAGTCGCCGCTGCCTGCGACGACTTCGGCTGTTGCTGTTGCGATTGTGGTTGCGGTTGCACCACTTTTGTTACTACCGTTGGCTTCGGTACAGTATTGGGCTTTTTATCCGCCTTGGCCACCGGCTGTTCCTTGGACTGTGGCTTGTCAGCCGCAGCGGGCTGTGACTGTTCGCTTTCTCCTACTGGTGGGAAAGATTTATCGGCACCGTCTTCAACCATTGGGGTTGCAGCGGTAACAATTATTTGTGCCATACCTAAATTTAAAGTATTCCCACTTGCCGACACGCTCTCCGGCTTCTTGGACAATTGCGGTGGCGGCATTGATGGTGGCAGTTTTCCATCGTCACTGAGGTCGTCCTGTAGAAAAAATATAATATACAAAGTTAGTATAGATACCAAATAAAAGGATTTTATGTTAATATTTGTATGTTCTAGTTTTAATTACCTCATCACCAGGCTCTTGTACAAGCACTGAGTAAGCAATAAAAAAGCAAAGAAATTGAATTTACTTAATATATTTGAGCTTAACCTGTATTTTAGTTTGATATATTATTATATTATTATTTAAAATCCCCTTCATCAAGTGTGTAGTACGTTCAAAGGCTTTATTTAATGTGGGTTTATAAAATCTTGATCTAGGGATTTAACTCAAAGTACACAGAAAGTATACAAAAACGCAAAATTTAAAATAAATTACAAAATCTGCGAATTAGGAATTTCCGATTCGTTTGGATAACATGCGCATGCGGGGCAGTCAATAAAGGTGAGGAGTTTGAAATGGGGTTTTATTTTATTTAGATATTTATTTAAAAATTTTTATATATTAAATTTAAAGCATTATTTAGAGTTATCCTACGTTGGAATGAATGATTTGAATGAGACATATAGCTTCTACTCATGAATGAATATATATAATATATTAAATGTATATTGACTACTGAAATGACTTTAAATGTTTTTATTGTTTAAATATATACACGACAGTTTCTAGAAAAGTTTGGGCATCAAGTAGTACCAGGATATACATATATTTAAATAAAGTATGGTATGATGATGTTATACTTTGAAATGGAGACAGACTTGAAACCTTATGTATCATAGTACTTCTTGAAATGTATATATAGAAAACATTCAACATTTGGGAGTTATATAGAACGATTTAAGATATGACTAAGCAAATATTTTGGAATGATAAATATATAGTGTGCACAATAATTTATAATAGATCAAATCTGTTACAATAAGTGAAAACTCTTTGGTGCAACAAACATACGTTACGAAAAACGAGTATATACAAAAGAAACGACGTATTAATGTCATGACAAGTTCGATAATAACGGAATCGTAGTATCATATAGTGGCATAGCAGTAAACACCAACACACAGGACACACGTTGATAAGCCTAAAGTACACTGTAAAGAATTTTAGTTAAAGTTCTTCAAGTTCTTTCCTTTTTTGTATGTCTTAAAAGACATTTTTAAAACATGTTTTTCTTTTTTTTTTTTGGATATAATAAAAGATAGCACATTAACGAAGAGAGATAGTAGTGGAGAATAGTTACAGTGATAGTATTAGTGGTGGTGGTGGTGGTGGTTGTGGTGAAGTAATTTGGTAATTTCGTAAGTAGATGGTGATCGTAATAGTAGTGATGGTGGTAGTTGTGGTAGTGGTTAGTAGTTAGACGAGCTGCACTTCAAGATTGAGTTAAGGTACCTCTAAAGAATATAGAAGCATGTATAACAGTACTTTTGATATTCATTTTTGTTGTGTTTAGTGGAACAATACGAATGTTTGTACTATAAGTATTGATTTTGAGTGATACATTTGTAAAAACAGTAGAGAAAGTAGAGAGAGAGAGAGGGAAGAGACAAAAGTGTGTTTGTGTGCCACCAGAGTAACTTTATCTCTAAGCAGCTCATTTACCTGGCGGAGGCATGCTCGGAACAGCGCTGCCATTCGGTATATATCCGCTGTCCCTGTCCTCATCTAAAAGAACATAATAAAAGTAAGTATTGAACCAGAAAACGGCTTGAGGTTATTGCTTACCTGCTGTATCTTGTGAGGCAAACATATCCTCTGTTATATCAGATAGCTCGTGGGCATACTCTGGCGGTAGAGCTGGTGCTGGTGGTAATGCAAAGCTAGGTGGTGCAGTGGGTGGTGGGGACTCATCGCCGCCATCACTGAATACCTCACCCATTTCATCGCACTCCTCCACAACCAATGAGGGAAAATTGCCAAATTTACCATCCAATTCACCCTCCCACCAACCGTCATCGACACCGTGAGCTGTTTTGGTGATAATCTTGATCTTATCGCCCTCTTCAAAGGTCAGCTCATCCTCGGCGGTGGCATCGTAGTCATAGAGCGCAATGCACCACTCAACATCGGATTTGGTGAGCTTCTGTGGTGCCATTATGACAGATACCTGATCGGGCGATTGCATGGAGTCCACCGTTTGATCTTCATTGTCAACAGTATAATCGACAGATGAGAATGAGATTTGTGATCGCAATTGATTTCCAGAACTACCGTTAAAGCCGCCACCAGCCAAAGCGTCCTGTTCTATGTCCAAATAATTATGCGGCACATAGCCCTCCTCGCCGCGATAGTTTCGAGCACGTAGCCAGCCGTCGCCGTCGCCTTCGCCAACAACCTCAAGTTGTTCATTCTCAACAATAGTCAACTCATCGGGATTTTGTGCCTACGAAATCAAATATAGAACTTCATTACGACTCTGAGAGATTATCTGATAACGTGCACTTACTGTATAGCTGTATAGCGCTGTGCATTTAAAGATTGCCTCTTTGGGTTCAGGCACAATTGGCTCGTCCTTGTCCTCCTCTTCTGCATCCCAGTTCACCTCAGTGGGATCATCCCAGCCGCCACCGCCACCGCTACCACTGGCAGCCATCATAGCCGCTGGAGCTGCAGCCGTTGGCTGTACACGTTCACGCTCCTCTGGCTCCTCGTCACTGTCACTGAAGGTGCGATCTCGTGACAGCTGTGTCTCCTGCTTCGGTTTAGACGAGGCTGCAGCAGCTGTACCAGTACCACCAGCTGCTTCCTCCTTGTCGCTATCGTAAAACGAGTCTGAGCTTGGATTTTCGCCTTGGCCCGATGCGTCTGTGCGCATCGATATAGAGCTGGCTGAACGTGTCAATTCCTGCACGCCCATAATCTCCGCTTCCTGCACCCACTCATCGACATTGATGCCACCATCACGCAGGCACTGCAAACAAGCCTCAGCTTTGGCTTTTTCGGTTTCGGAGCGACGTATCTGGTCGCGGAATTCATCAATTTTAGTATCTAGATCCGGTCCGTTCGGATCATTGGGATCTGAACGTTGTCCTGCATCTCGCAGGCTCTGACACAATGCCAACTTCTTGGCGTACTCCCGTATAGAAGCATTCTCTTTGACCACACGGCCAGCTAAATTCTTGGCCTCCTTGGTCAGCGTTTCGGCAGCCGATTCATGCTCTGCTGTAACCTTGCGCACTGGATCATTATCGCAAGCCTCAAAGTCGTACTGAATGTGCTGCTTGAGCACCGGATAGAAGAGGTAACAGCATTGCAGATTGTACTCCCTGGTTAGCTGTTGAGCCTGATCCCGTATCTTGCCAAAACTATTCTGCGTGGCCGAGCAGGTCAGCAGCTCCGTGCGTCTATACAATGAATTTATCATAAATGTGTAAACGATTTGGTATAACTTGATGTTAGCTTACCCCATAAGCATCAGGTACTCGGCTACTCGCTCGAAAACATAGTTCTCCATGGTGGTCATCGTAGTCTGCAAATCCACAGTGAAGTAACGATTCTGATGCGCATTGGCCGCCGCCAAGCTCAGTACATAATCATTACGTGCGCCAGACGACTTCTCCTCCAGCAATTCCTTACGCGAGGTAACGCGTGCGCTATTCTTCTGCAGTGATGTGATTGATTGGAAAAATGATCCTTTCTTCTTCTTTAGCTTCTCCTCGATATCCTTGGCTTTGTCACGCACATCATGGGCACAGTGCTCCTCATCGAAATAGGACTTTTTGGTCTTATCCACATCGCCAACACTCAAATGCAGCTCTTTCTGCACATTCACAATGCCCGACAGAGATCTCTTGGCAATGGCCAGCTTATAATCTCGCAGAACCTTGGCCTCATCGGCAATCTGTTGTTGGAATACCTCAATGGCAGCTAAACGAGCGCGTGCCAACTTTTCGTTTTCCTCCAACACCGTACGCCAAACACTCCACATGTTCCTGAAAGAGCACAATAGTTAAGGCGTGGCAACAAACATAATTGGATTGCATAGACTTACCAACGCTCCTCCATGCCGTCCATTTTAATGTCCGGTATATTCGGTATTTTCTTATTGAGATACTGGGATGAGATCTTGAGCAGGCCCTCGCTATATGATTTCTCAATAGCAGAACGCTTAATGGTAAACTGGCGTATATCCTCAAGCAAATCGCACTCATGCTGATTTTTTAGCTGCAACTTAGCCACCTGCTCCGTGTGCAAATTCTTTAAAAATTTCACATAGTTACCCTATAGAAAGTTTACAACGATTCATCAAATGTTATCTGTTATATTCGATATGGTTTTAGTTGAATTTGGTTTTACCTTACGCGGCGGCGGCTGCATTCTGATAGCGTTTGGCTACTAGCACACACAAATGGCACAGTTTCTATCTAGCAGAAGCGATTTGTTTTGTTTTGTTCTGGAGCTCCAAATCGAATGGCTTTACATTACCTTAAGCAGCTGTGTGTGGGCGAGCGTGGTGAGTGGGCGGAGAATGAAGGGTGGAAAACGAAAAAGCTTAAGTTAATGGATTACCAAACAAAAACTTATGTAATAGATGCGTTTACAAGTTTTCTATGTTTAATCAATGAGCCAATCTATCATCTCGAGCAGTCTAAGGCCAATTTTACATAATGACTGAGACGGAAATAGCTAAATATGATGAAAAATGTACGAGCTGCAGCCCACTTTTTTACTTGCTGGTATCGATTTCTGGCTGTTCAAGCAGAGATTGTATGAATTTTCTTAGCTGGAACTACAAATATTAATAAATTCGATTGGCTAACACTTTTCTTGGACATGCTATGTGTTGAGTTGGATACCGAAATTGTTAATTATAACAAAAAGAAAAGAAACACTTGCTGCGACTAATAGAAAAGCAATTTTCTTCGTTTTCACGCTTCGTACTTATCGATTTCAGTTTGAATTCCTTTATAACACTTTTTCACAATTTCACCGTTAGAACCACAGCGAGAACGAGAGAGCGCAAAGAGAGCAAAGAAGAGCGTTTTTAGCTACGCTACGTGCTCAACAAGAGTGTGAGAGAGAGAGTAAGAGAGAGAGAGAGAGAGAGAGAGCAAGAGTACTGCTTTTCTGTAGCTGTAAATTTCCAGGGGTGTGCACAGCCCGCGATTCATTCATAGCGTCATATTATAGCACATGCGCTTAGCTTAGCTCATAGTGTTCAAACTGCAACTGTTATTTAGGGCACACATATGAAGCGATAACAGTTATCTTACCTTACAATTGGTATTCACTTTTACTACTTTCAACATTCTCACGCCGACCATTTTATTTGAAATGACTACTTATAAAAGTCGAAAGCACCAGCTGGGCCTTTTGCATACTGATAAAACATAAGTATGCTTGCGTCTATCAATAAGCTTTTCATATTGATAATTCCTGATATACGGTTTGGAGATAAGGCATAGATTGTAAAGTATGCAATGTTTTTATTACCAATAATTAAATAAAATAAGTGCTGATCCCATTATGTCAAATTATTTACAAAAATATCCTATTGCAATCAATATGCTGTTAAAGGAAATTCCTGTATACGTAGAGCAAGAATTAATAAGTACCAAATGCATTTCAAATGCCAGCCTTAGCGATAACTGCTGCATTGGTATTTCTATTGCTATCGGCATAAAAAATACTAAATATCGAAATATCGATACCGCACAGCTGATTTCATGTACGAATGAAACGAGGAAAGCAAAAACAAACACAGCGAAGCAAAAATGCGTTGTGTCGTGGAGTGGGGGCTAGCGGGAGCCACGCGAAAACCAGTTTTCGGACTCAAGAGCAAACAAACAAACCGCTAGCTGGCGCACTTTAGCCGAACATTAAAGTGGGACGCTAGCGAAGAAGCAACAGCAACAGCAGTAACGAAGACGTTACGCCCGAACCCAAAAATTTGTGATTTCACTTTTAGTCAGTTCACAACGGAATTTGATCGAAAGTAGTGGGGTCGTAGTATACCACGGAGTTGAAAAGGGCCAAACAACATCCATTTAACTTGAAATTGTGTACAATTGTTAAAGACATTAAAATCCAATTGAAAATGCAACGAGCCAGTACGTTGATTATGCAACAGTTAGCCAAACAAAGGATGCAGTGCATCAGACGGGCCACACCTGCTGCGTTACTGCTAACTTTCACTCACATGCAGCAGCAACAACAACAACCACAGCAGTTGCAATGTCGCTCAACAGCAACATCTACAGTGAGCACTAAGCAAGCAACACCACCACCTCGTCATGACTGGAATCGGGCTGTGAGTGAAGCTGAGCGAATTGTTGGATATCCCACATCGTTTCTTAGTCTGCGTTGGCTGCTCAGCGATGAAATTGCCAATGTAGCTTTGCATCTGCGTAAGTTGGTGGGCAGCGCCCATCCACTGATGAAAACGGCCAAGTGAGTAATGCAAATACATAGCCGATTGCCAATCTTATTAACAATTCACACTTTCTATTAGGCACCTCTTGTACAATGGCAAGAATACTATGCAGGCCTGGGGTCTCATAGTGCTGTTAGTGTCCAAGGCGGGCGGTCATGCACCTAGTATACCTGACGTGGAACAGGACAAAAGCGCTGGTGTACTGCATACCCAGCGCGCCCTGGCGGAGGTCACGGAAATGATTCGTATATCGCATATGGTGCACAATGTAAGTTAAGAACTGGTAGTTCACAAGTCTCCAATAAATGAAACTGTATCTTCATTTCTATAGAGCGTAGTCAATCTGCAGTCTGGCACACAGGCAGGTCAGGATGTCAGCACGTTTGATGACATGTCCTTCGGCAACAAAATAGGTCTACTTACGGGCGATTATTTGTTGGGACATTCCAGTGCAGAGCTGGCGAATTTACGCAATCAGGAGGTCGTGGAGCTCATATCTTCGGCTGTGCGTGACTTTTCGGAATCCGAATTTATTGGTGAACGCGACGAACAGAACAATCCACTTCCATTTAAACCCGGCACCTTCCAACGTCCATCGCTCAATGTTGGTGTGGATTTCAACGAGCACGACGTAATGGCACCCATGCCCATTGCACAGGTATTGGGCAATCCAGAACAGGAATGGGAATGTCGCAACATACTTAACGCTGGCAGTCTGCTAGGAAAATCCTGCCAAGCAACGCTGAAGCTGGCCGGCCAAAGCGAAGAGATGCAGCGACATGCATATCGCTTTGGCAAACATCTGGCACTAGCATGGCAAGCCTGCTTAGATGCTGAGATCTTCCAGTGTCCCACTTTGCCCTTGGATGCTACCTTTAGTTTAGTCAGTGCACCAGTGCTGTTCCATCTGGAACACGATCCTAGCATGTATGCGCTGCTGGAGAAAGGCAAACAATCCGTAGAGCACATTGACTACGAAAAGATTCACCAGGCTGTTGTGGCTGGTCCAGCGCTGGCCAAGACAAAAGAACTGCAGTGCAAGCACACAGCTGCTGCGCTAGCCGTGCTGCAGTATTTCCCAGCTACGGACGCACGACAAGCTCTGGAAAATATAATCCTAGCGATGCAGGATTTGTGACCGAAGTAATCGCATCTCGATGGCTCAACGGTTTAGGGTTCAGGTTTTATTTATAGTACAATGACACTAGCTTAAAGCGACACTTTACACATTAGTTGAATCCTGGTGAGGATCACAATAAGGAAAAATCAAATATACACTTTATACTAGAGTTTAAATTCGAGTTTTCCATGTCTATCAATACTTTACTCAAGCACGACTACTAATACGCATGAGGATGAGCTGCGGACAGCGCTCGTACTCAAAGTACTGTGGAAAGTCTAAAGGAATCTGTTCGATAATCCAAGGTTTATGCGGAGTCTGCCTGAGAAAATGTTCATACATGGGCGCCACAGAATCACAATCCTCCAGCGTGAACACGTAACGCTTCTCCATCGCCATGTATATGATCTTGGGCCTGCCCGACTCTTTGCCACGTGCAAAAATGTTCTCCATAACACCCACAAAGGCATTCGTAAGCGTGTCATCGTAGACAACGTCCGCCGCCATGATCACATCGCTCGCATCTATAGCCATTAGCAGCTCTTTTGAGAGCTGTGACTTGGATGCCATGAAGTCGTATTCAAGCACTTCGATCTGACCCCTGAGTAGGTTTGAATTTCGCTTGGCATTGCTCTGAATAAGCTCAAGTATACAGCCAAGATTCACATCGGTGCAATATATTTTTCCGCTGTTGTGTATGGCTGCTGCGATGCTGGTAAGCCCAACACCAGCACCCAGCTCCATTATAGTCTTTTCGGCGAGTTCCTTACGTTGATGAAATATATAATCTGACAGCAGCAGTGCACCGCGCCACACCTGCAAGCCAACCAACTTGATCTCCGTGGCTCCAGAATGCTTGATCTCTATGATGCCACGTTTGGCTCGTTTTACATCAAGATCACCATCATTATCCGTGATGGTAGCACTCTTAAGATCATTGTCACTGGGATAGCGAAACTTGAACTTGGAGACCAAGTGACCGCCTTCACTGGTCACAGGTTGATAGTTGGTCTCGCTATAGATTTCAGATGTGACCGTGTACATAGTGCGAACGTTGCTCGTGGCCGGAACAGAAACATCTAACTAATAATTTGTTGTTTCTGTTGGCGCATTGCCAAAATCG
>JBANCZ010003086.1:0-13662 GCA_037040025.1 Sphaerogastrella javana
CAGCCAGCTGTGGCGGTGGCGTGCAGCACCGTGAACCCATCTGCCATGAAAACGGCAAAGGTAACACTGATTTTCAATTGAATGGTCGAAGATATTGTGATGAATTATATATTTTTTGCCATCATAATATTCAGTATTTTGCTACTTTACTATGATATATATAGAAAACATATTTATCCTAAAATCATATTTAAAATGCTTTGATAAACCCTCGTAGTGCTGGCCGACAAGCTGCCCTGCTGGACACATGCGAAGAACAAGCGACCGCTGCGACAGACACGAGCCTGCGGCGAACAACAATGTCCGGCACATTGGTGGCCAGGACCCTGGCAGTTTTGCCCAGTCACCTGTCGGCAACCAGGTGCGCCAGTACCGCAACGACGTCGTTCTATTGTTTGTCTGGATCAGCACGATGTTGTGGTTGTCGATGGACAGTGCAACCTGTTGACTCGACCACCAGAAACAGAACCGTGTGAGGGCACACTGCCCGAGTGCAGACCCAAGCTGTAAGCGGGGAATGAACTAAAACCGGAACTGAGGAATCAAACCGATTATGGTAATGGAAAAGGACCTATTTATTGCTACTAATAATTTTTAAGTGAGAGCTGCAAATAAAACCCAGACAACTATCATATGTACTTGTTTAACATTCAGCTATTTGAAAGATTGGGCTACACAAATTAATCGTAAAATTAATCGAAATTTGAAATGCCTAAAGATCACAAAGCGAGTTAGCTTATGCCAGTGTTGTAATTGAATAATAATTGTCAATTGTATATAAAGTTGACAGTTTCCTATCTTTGAAGAAAAACGGATTAACAATTCTCGATAGATATAGTTAATCAAACGGTACTTACTTAAACAAAGTTTTCTTTGATGCACTCAAAAATATTAATAACACATTTCAATGAAATTGTTTCTTACAAAGTTTAGAGGATCTGGAAAATTATAACATAAAACATCAAATGTAATCGATTCATGTTCTATATGCTATATTTGCATATCGTATTATGTTCTTTTAATCGATGAATTGTAATTTTTTTTTATGCTTACAATTTGAAATGCTAACTACTATTAAGATAGATTTTTAGGTAACTTTCCGATGCGTATACAATATATTATATTATATTAAAATATAACTAATTCGAACCGAATGCATGCAGGGCATAACATATTGTCATTAATTTATATAGCTATACAAACTGAACAACAGTTTAATTAACGTATAAGTTAACAAATAAATCATAAAATCTAAAAAAAAAAGTATATCTTACATTTTATCTAAGCCAAGCCTTAAATATATGATCTTGATTTTAAGATGAACAAATAAAAATAATAATACACAGGTATATTTTTTATACAAATGAGTGTCAATTGAGAGTAGAACATTGACTGTAGTTGATTTGAAAAGTGGCTATAGAGTTATATGGGAAATCGCACGCTTATAGAACAAATAGTGTCTGTACATCATCGCAGAGGCAGCCTGATATTTCAGGAATGAGAATATGGCGCTTTTAAAATACTTAAAGTGCGAAACCTCAATCTAAACCGATTTTAAAAATACTACAGGAGGTTGTAGTTCCACTTCTTTAACCGTTTAGAAGCGCGTGTTGTCCGGCATTTTACGGAAATAGGCTATCTTATCCTTGGGCACGCGATAGCCGTGCATCCAGCGGCTGCCCTTTCGCAAAGATCCATCGATGCCATCCTTCCAAACTCCCTGAGGTAGATAAACTGCAAAATGTTCATTATTACGTTGATATTCAGTGTGATTCGTCGCAATTTCACTTACCCTCACGTTCCTCGCGGCCAGCATCCATTATGGGGGCCACAATAAGCTCCTCGCCCACAGAGAACTCATCGCTGACAATCAGACATGCCGGATCGTGCGGATCCAGCATCCAGAGCGGTCGAACGAGCGGCAAGCCCTCGTTCATAGAAGGACTGAGATATTTCTTAAGCAGCGGTATAATTACCGTCTGACGTACCTCCTTCAGCTCCAAGGCTACTCGCGTAACCAGATCGCTATGATACTCATCCGGCAGATGACTAAACTGCATGGCTGGCAGAAAGGTGGCCAGCTGTAGCCAGCGTATGAAGAGCTCAGCATCGGGCAACGGCGGTTGACCCAACGAATAGAACGAAACCATTTTGGTGACCGAACGCTGGAGCAGATAGTCGCCACCAATGGCACCTGACAACACAAATGGATAACCAATGACGCCATAGTTCAGCACTGCGGCCAATGTACCCCGCAGACCCTCCCAGGTGGCGTTGGCCGGCGGTGTGCTGAGGAATGTCGGCGGTTTGGGCACCACACTAGCGGTGGATACAGCCATGAGGCCAACGCTCTCGAGAGCGGTGGTCAGCATGCGTGCGTACATATCGGGATTATCCAGTGTCTGGCGGCATTGGTAATAGTGTGGCAGATTATAGCCAGTTCCCAGATCCAGATAGAAACGTTTCACACCATACTCATCCTTAAGCCGCTGCAGCTTCTCCAGGAGCCAGGGTATTGACGCATTATTTGTTATATCCAGTACACCGGCACTGGAACTGCTCTTGTAGCGCGTCAATGCCGGTATACTGCGCTCCGAATAGCGTTCATAGATGAGCAGCTTCCTGGCAACAGCATCCTTAAAGTTGTAACTGTCGGTGCTGATGAATGGCTGTATGGTGAAGACGACCTTAAAGCCACGCCGGTGCAGCACATCGATGGTGTCACGGAACGTGGGAAAACGTGCACGATCCACAGTGAAATCCCCGATATTCTCCTGCCAGAATTCATTGATCACAATGTGACCCAGCCCCATGGCAATAGCATTCTCGGAGTAATCACAAATGAACGACTCATTGAGTGAGTCTCGATGATCCTGATTGGGTATCTGCCATACCGGCTCCTCGAGCAGCGAGTGTAGCTCATTTATGTCCTGCTCAGTCAGGCCATCCCAGAGGCTCTGCTGTGTCATCAGCATGTGTAAGCTTCGCATATCCTCCGTCGTACAGATCTTATAGTCCAACTGAGGCAATGGAGTCAATCGATTTACAAACGTAAACTCATCATTCGCCGCTCGCAAACAGAATTGATTTTCCGTGCGATTGATGCTCAACTGTAGAGGTGTGCGATCGCTAACCTGCATGGCCACACCGATCGAGTTGATGAAGTAGCGTTTCACAGCATTGCCAAATTGATGCACCTTGCTGTCTCCGCTGGCGTATGGCATGAAATCAAAGTTGGCATAGCTCAATGACCACTCCTGACCATGGGTAATGCCTCCGCCAAACCACAGACCGTTATCCCTCTTCAATTCATAACAGTCCGTGGGTAGAAGGCCCGGTGTCAGGGCCTGCCACTGCAGCGTATAACAGCGAAAGACCTGCTTATCCTCGAAATTCATGTGAAGCCGAGCGATGCCATTCCATTCGATGCAGACGCTTCCATCGTTTCGCCGATGATCCTCGAGGCAGTGGAACGGCGCCGAATCGCTACCCAGCGTAACACCTAAATGGCCATTGATCACCTCCTTGTCCTCTTGGCTGAGTATGCGAAAGATACGATCCTTCGAGTTGAACTTGATCTTCTGGAAGTAGCTCTTGGTGAGCATCTGGTGATGGTAAGCCACGTACGCGTATCCAATCTGTATAAATGACAACATTAATTCAATATGTTCACTCCGTTCATAGCTCATCACTTACTTACCAAGAAGATAATAATGAAGAACATAATTATCACGAATATCTTGATCTTGTAGTCCTTGGTCTCACGCTTCTTCTTGCGTATCATATGTGGGAAAGACTATAAAATCGTACAACGTTTAGCTACCGATAATTAACTGGCAAGTTTTAAATAGATAATATATATATTATACTTCACATTGCTTAGTTATATTAATCTCAATTTAATTTCCACTTTCACCTTCGCTATCAATCTGATTCCCATTTTTATTCCCCTCTCCATTCTCACTTTATTTTTCAAATACCATTTCCAATTTTTTCAATCATTGTAATCCACATTCTCATCCTTAATCTCAGATTCAATATAATTCTTAAGAGATTCCTCTCATTCCCACTCACACTCATTCTCACCTTCTCTCCCATCTCACCTGCATTTTCTCACGTAGCAAACTTGCCAAGGAGTTGATACTTGTGATGGATGCCTGATTACTTGCAATGCTGTGGGTTTCGAAGTCACTAGCCAACATCTCCCTGCTGTTGAGACGGAGGGCGGGTAAGGGTGCAATGGATGCGCGTCTTCTGCTCCGAAACCGATCTCTAAAAACAAAATTATATGTACAATAACAAATATGTTTTAGTATATTTTTCTATGGGAATTTATATTATTAAATAATACTGTATAATTTCCATCTGAAAACCCATATACCCAATTAATTGTTCAAACAAGTACAGTAAGTGACAATCGTAATACCATCATCATCTTATCATTCGATGTGTCAATCTTTATGTCAGATCGAGCATTGTGTATTTATGACTGAGATCTTAAGGCGACTCATTACTGATATTTCCGAATGCCTTTCAGTGTCAGTCGTACTTATATTACTTAGATCCGTACCAAGATAGGTGTATACCCAATGTTATCGGATTCACACCGAAGACGAATTTTATTTACGATCATTGTTAAAGACTTTTGTCTGTTTGCTTATCTATGGGCGCAAAATGTCGCATATTGCTAAAATAATAATAAACATAAAAATTTTGACAACTATATAGGGTGAAGCACCATATGTCATACTTAAAATAAAAATGAGACCTCTGATCGTCATTATAATTTACACTTGGCTTATGAAATTTCATTTTTAGCATAATTTTTAGTTCCCCTATATTTTGCACAAAATTTTAACATTATCAATGAGAAAGCCTTTTTGTAAGGGTATATTTAAAAAAAAAAACAATATATGGATGTTACGTTCATTCAAGAATTGAAATTATAAGTCACAAAGATAAGATTTTTCGGCTCATTTAGAGCGATGCCTATAAAAAAAGTATAGAGCTCCAGCTTTATCTGTATAATCTTTTTATGCAAATGCGAGAAGTGCGACACAAACAACAAGGAATGTACCGTGCTTATAACATATATATATACCTATATATACTCGCTCGTAATTGATAAAGAGCTGCGATCAAATGAGCCGTAATATGGCTATAATATTGACATTCAAATTTACTGTATTTATTTATACATATTTTTTTAGAATATTTTTTGTTTTGATTTCGATTTTCAGAGTGCGCTCTATATAATATATACAAGGTATGCCCTATTTTGAGAGATAACGCCGACATTGGAGGGCATCAGAAGATTCTGTTCATACCTATGAGTTAGCACCATTTCATACGGATTTACAAGCCGATAATATGATTTACCTGTTTACTTTAACTATATATATATGTATATGTATATATGGGGTATATATAAAGAGAAATCTGCCGAATGCAGTTCTCAATACGAATTGATTGTAACCAAATTCCTTGGGTCGCGTTCTCTTGATGTCTTATCACGCCTAATCTTAGCGAACTACTGAAGGTTTTGAGGGTGACTTTAACATACAAAATCTACAAATCTCAGATAAATATACATACATACATATATATATATATATATGTGTGTGTAGGTATATGTGTATGTGTATATATATATTAAATTACACACGCTTTGCATCTGATATCACAGCATACATATATTCCGAACTACAGAGAGATAGAGAGAGATGTATGTATGTATGTATGTAAGTATGTATACATATATGTATATGTATGTACATTCGTTGTTGTAATCGTCAAAGTTTTCATGAACAACAACAACAACAGCAGCAGCAACAACAACAGCAAGAAAGTACCGTAGCTTTTGCATTTTTGATTTACTTATCAACAATAAGCAAGATTTTGTTTCTCTGCTTTGACTCTTGCCTTTACCCACATTTGCCGCCCACCCGCTTTCGCTTCTTGCGCTACTTGCGCATTAATTCGCTTAAACTGTAAAAATTACCCACACGCATGTGTGCATGTATTCGTGCCTCAGCGTCTCATGTATGTGCATGTGTGCGTGTATGTATGTATGTGTGTGTGTGTGTACGTGTGTGTTCGCATGCATGCGCACGCACACTCTGCTAACTTTATGGCGCGCCACTGGAATTAACAGTACGCCATGCGCAAACAGTTTACTGTTAAAGCATTGATGCTGTTACTTAACAGAGCTATGCTATGGCTCCTTTGCATGGGAATGTAAAGAACGAAAATGAAAAGAATATTCATAACTGTTACGTTTACAGAGCTTTTATCGCTATCTAGCTGTTACATATCATGCTCTAATGTTAGTACATATAACAGAACAACAAACTAATTAAAATACTACATAGTAATGCTATGTAAGCATGCGATTGTCTAGATCTGTGAACAATTACGCTATAAATGTTGTTGGTACAACTAGAACGATTTCTATAGAATACTGTAAGACTCTGTAACAGATTTTGATTTCCGGCATTCGTTTATATGCAGGAATGTAAGCTAGCACTATCTGTTAGTATTACTGTTAATATAATGCTGTAATTTAAAATATTTGAAGAGAATTACAATGAACATAACATAATAAACTGTTAAATTATTCGAAATAATCAAATTAAATAGATATTATAAAAGGGGCGATAATTTTCGGACATAGTAAATTATTATTGTGGTATTTAATTGATTAAATTGAATAATCTCAAGAAATATTGAGGATTGATTGATACGTTTCATTTTAGGGTGAATAAATTTACTTATTCTACTCCAGATACTATAATAAACCTTTTCCCTATTCCACTTTTACCACAAATAAAAAGCTAACTAA
Organism: Sphaerogastrella javana; assembly: GCA_037040025.1. Taxonomy (NCBI): domain Eukaryota; kingdom Metazoa; phylum Arthropoda; class Insecta; order Diptera; family Drosophilidae; genus Sphaerogastrella; species Sphaerogastrella javana. Next base: position 6,842 of record JBANCZ010003086.1, read on the forward strand.
TAATATATAAACTTGTCATATCAATTGAAAATACTTTATAGAAATAGATACTTTGCAGTATTACTGTATAGTATAGTATAGAAAACTGACTTATTCTATAAAATGGACTTGGGGATCCACTATAAGTGAGGGTGAGACGTGTATATATCTTCTATAAATCTATATTAACTGTATTCAAGTGCATAACTTATGTTCAATTTAAGAGTTACCGACCAGCAGATACTCTTTAAGACGCATGAGTAGTGATATTAGCTTACGTTCGCTGCTATACAGGGTATTTCTAAGTGGGTTTCATGCAAAACGGACTAATTAACATAAGTGTGTCAAAATAAAAAACAGTGCATAGTTAAGGTCATCATATATCATACTTACTTATAGACGGGCTTCTTGACATTGCCAAACTCATCGCTGCTATCATCGTCGTCATCTTGCTTCTCGATCGCATTCACATCCTCTTTAAGCGTCACCTGGCGCACAATGGGCGTGCCCACACTGGATGCTGAAGCCGAAGTATCATCAACAACCTGAGAATGCACAAAGAACAAAAAAATAACAAATATAAAATAGGAATACAAAATGCAGATTAGAAATCGATATTAATATATAGATAGCAACGCGTCGTATGCGCAATGTGTTAATCTGTTGGACTTGCGTCAGGTGACGCCTCCTGCTTTTTTTTGCATTTACGCTGAACTGAACGATTTGAGGTCGATGCAATACAATATTTAATTATATATCACAGCGGTTTAAATGGGATTGCACCAGTTCTCAAAGGCATCACAAGTTAAAAAAAATACTTTAAAGGGTAGCCCTAGTTGATACCTGCCTGAACCGCGTCTAGTTCCACATCTCGATCCTGATGCACATTGGCCTGTGTGTTGGCTGGAGGACTAGATGAGCTCATTACCAGGAGCCGGCACCCACACACAGGGAGAGAGATAGAGAGAGAGAGAGCGACAGAGAGAAAGAGAGAGAGAGAGAGAGAGACAACACGGTACGACAGCGTAGAGATCTGTGATTGCAATGGGGTAGCTCTCGTCTGCTGCCTTTGCCGGCTGTTTGATAATTGCTCGCATATTATATTAGAAATGTCGGCTTTGCTTGAAATTACCAGCTATCTATATGTATGTTCGTTTGTTTAATCGCTCTCCGTTTAGCTTCGGTAGCGACAACTACACTCAAGCTTCATATCAATGGAATGCCAGAGAATTAAATAGATCGATGCATGCATAAAGTGTGAGAGAGACCCGCTGTCGATAGATTTAAATATTTATAGATCGAAAAATGTATTCTTGACAAGAAAATAATGTATATATTTGCATATGTTATATTTGCTTTTAACGACAATTCACTGTACTTGTTACTCAGTGATTAATTACGACTATTCGGCATCGTATTTCTCACAATTTTACCGAGTCTTCCGTCTTACAATTCGCTCACTTAGTAGAACCGAGTGCGGTATAACAAAACATTTACAATTCGATCTCACAAATGACGACCATATGATACTCTAACATATTAGTTGTAAAGCTTCAATCAACATTTGTTTTAATAAGTTTAGATAGATTTTGTGATAAGTTCCATGCAAGAAACAATTATATGTTTAAGTATGAAAATCTTAAAATATCCTTCCAAGAAATCAATTTAATATTATTAATGTAATCTGTATCTACAAGTAGAGCAAATATTGTGCAAGTGTAAGCTCTGAAAAAAGGGCATTACATAAAAGTTCAAATGATATACAGTCGACTCTCGATAATTCGAACCTCCAAGGGACCCTAAAAATACCTCGAATTATCGAGAGTTCGAATTATCTAATGGTTTGTGTTCTATAAAGTTTTGTAGGTAACTCGTGTTAGCTTCGAATTAGTGAGAGGTTTGAATTATCGAAAGTTTGAACTATCGAGAGTCGACTGTAGATAGTTTTGCCACACCGAAGTAAGCGTAGAGAGCATCGATGAGAAATAGTATAATGTAATCAAATTAAAATTCAAATACAAATGAATCGCTAATTCCCCAGCGACTGTACATGTTGTAAAATTCCCCCCGATCTATTAAATATGCATGTATATATAGAATATATGTCATTTAACTATCGTTTATTACAATTACTCCTATACCCACTCTCGTTTGCCAATATAGTCTTCGCTTTTGGTCGTTGGTTCTTGGTTGTTGGCATGGAATTATGGAATTTTGAATTTGTTGTATACCGAGACATTGGTCGGATCGACCATCATAAATTACCTCGTTCCGTATTTGTTCAGTTTAGTTCAGTTCACTTGAGCATTGGGACTCACTAGATTTAGCGTTTAATCTCGACAAGTGGCAATAAATTTTCAAGTTTATCGATTTATGAGTATCGCCATTTCCTATCGACTTGCTGTGATAGACGCCAGTGATATATATTGATTTACAAAATGTTATGTCAGTTTTATAGCATGTATGTGTTGCGAACTGTCAGTATTATTTCCTTTTCTCAATTCCCATCAAATACCATACGATATATGAGTAAATATTTCATAATATCCAACGGTAATTTCATTCAAAACATATATATAATAATGTATCTGGTAAAACTTAGAGCAGTTTGTGCAGGCGTCTAATAAAATGTAAAACTCATTGCATAGTTTCAAGCTGTTCATTGACCTCTTCAACCAATTGAATCGTTGAAATGTTTTGATACATATATCTCATATATCATCTATATAAAACTTTGACACGGACAAAAAAGTATATGCCACATATTCTGAAAATATGGGTAGTATTTTCTTAATCAGCTAATCTATCTAATCTGAAGATATTGCTAGGAATACGTATGTCATTACTCAGATCGATATAGGTCAAATGAGAACTTAAGTGATCCAAGTGTGATATGCACTATGCAATGCACATCAATTACAACGAAAGTGTAGACACAGGTGAACAAATAGTAATAATAATGATATAATAGATAATCTGCATGTAACAGATCTGTTGTCATGCTGAACGAACTAATGAAATGATCACATAATGAACTCAATGATCATATGATATAATATACCATAATTTCGTAGCTTTTTTAGCTTCGATTAGAATATATATAGTACATTAAATTTTAAGCTGCTTTAAAGCAATAATTCGCTATGGGTTCGTAACAAATCGTCTTTCGATACCCTGCACCCATTGAAATTGGGTATGACAAAGGGTATAACGAAGTTCACCACACAATTCTAGAATACAGAATGAAGAGAGACAGATCTCATAAATTAGTACATGTAATTTTGATCTACAGAAATAGATGAGTCAATTAAGCTACGTCGTATAAGGTATATAGACTATATATCTGTCAATAAAGATAGATTTCTGAAACTACTATTAACCAGGATCTATCACCCAAAGGTGGATGAAATACAGAATGAGGAGAGACAGATCCCATAAATTAGTACATGTAATTTTGATCTACAGAAATAGATGATGATTAGATATATAGACTATATATCTGCCTATATAGATCGATCTCTGGGCTACTATTAACCTATCACCCAAGAATTAATATTTCTATACCACACGTAGAACATGAATTTTTAAATTTAAAGCATAAATTTTTAATGCATAGACACAAAAATCTTCAATAAAGCAATCGCTATGACTAGGGGTATTATGAGGTCGGTGCGAGTGTCTTAACTAAAGTCGATGCAAGTATTTTGGTAAATTACAACACCCACACAAAACACACCGGCTGAGAGATAATGAGCATTTGTTTTCGAATTCATTTGTGTTTTTAATACCCTTCACCTAACATTTTGTTTATGGGTAATTAGGGTATAATAAATCTGTTAAATACGACAATAAGTAGACATACAGATCCCACAGAGAATATATACATATATTACCGATGAGCATCGAGTTGCAACTCAATCTATCTGTCATGGGCCGTTAATTACAGCCATATATGGTTGCCGACCTGTCAATAATTCATAATATATCGTTGCAACACTAATGTGACAAGTTTACACTTTTGTTTCATGCATTTCCAATATTTCCTCTTAACTTCATGAGAACCATATATATTATAATACACAAACGTTATTAAAAAAAAAAAAATATATATATATGAATGTGTGATGATGTTCGCACAGATCTGCGTGTTTTTTTTTTAACGATCCCAATCGCTGACGATCATTAACTTGTTTTGAGAGTTGAAACGCGGCACGGCATTAAATGCACAACAACTGAGTACACAATACGAAACGGTTGACTCTACTCACACTTTCGCTACGGCTCTCCTCGTGCAGGGCCACTTGGGCCTGCATCTGATGCCGCAGACGCAAAGCCTCCAGATCAAGCGAATTTATGCCCATGGGCAGCGATATGGAGTTACGTCGCAGACCCGGCGTAAAGTGTTCACCATCCGACTGCTGAGGTTGCTCAGTCTCCGGCGTTGGTGTCGAGTTCAACGACATGATCTCCGGCTGGCTGGGCAGCTCATTGATCACGCGCAAAAGCGGCAAATCGACGTTGCGTCGCTGTCCCAGAGAGGGGCGACGTGACAGATGCAGTTGCGGCTGTGTCTGTTCCAGCTCCGGCTGTGTCTGTTCCAGCTGCAACAGCTGCTGTTCCTCCTCATCCTCGCCGTACTGATCATCCGCATAGGGTAACTCAGCCGGTTGTCCATTGAGCGCCTGTACTGCCAGCAAAGACGGCGGCGACTCAGACATTACAAATATCTATATATATATATGTACCGATATTTTAATATATATACGCGCCACGATTACGAGCACGTGTGCACGCCAACGCGTCCAGGTTGCGACTCGCAGCGAAAACCCAAAACCGAATTCACCTAAAACCGTCAACAGACAACGATGAGAGCACCGCGTTAAGCTCAGCTGGCATGGCCCACAGTTCTCTGTTTGCGTATGTGTGTGTGTGTGTGTGTGTGTGTCTGTGTGTGTGTATGTGTGTATGTGTGAGTGGGCAATCAGCCAGGCTGCATTGAAACAGTTAAAAGCTATCTATGGGACGGGATGAGCTGAAATGGGAGGTCGGATCGACGGTTGTTCGGTAGCTCTTGCTTTTCAGGGTGTTGCTTTTCAGGGTGTTGCTTTTGGGGGTGTTGCTTTTGAGGGTGTTGCTGCAGGGTTATGGGCCCCGTCGATCGTGTCTCTGTGTATATTTGCCTTTAATCATCATTGCTGTGCGCTTATCATTATCATCCCAGTTGTTGTGGCCACAACGATTATTGTTGTACAACGATTACGCATACGACGCGTCGTACGGTAGATAGAACACGCAGTGTTGCTGCTTCTTCTTTACATTTTTGTGGGTTTTTTTGAACTCGACCGCCGAAAGTTAATTCGTATTTGTTTGCCAACATGATATTGTATATGGTTTATTGATTTAGTTAATTAAATTCGCGTTTAACCGCAAAAGAAAAAAGCAAAAATCAACAACTCGAAAACAACAACAACAACAACAACAGCGACACCCAACAAAAACCTGGCGCTGATCGCATTGCTTTGTTTACCTAATTAAGCAATATCCCTAACACGTTCGCTTAATCTCTTTGTCGCTAGATTCTCTGACTCTCTCAAGCTTCCACACTCATCTACACTCTCTCTCTATCTCCCTCCCTCTCTCTATATTTCCGTCTCTCTTTCTCTTTCTCTATGTTCCTCTCTCTGTCTTTTTCTTGGTATTCGTAACCTCTTGGTAGTTTCATTTTAGTCTACGGTTTAAGCCCGTTATCAGCAGTCATAAAATATTAAATCGAAGCAATTGATCAAATAATACGAACACAAACGTCAACGGGTTCCCATATACCCTAACCGATTAAATGTACTTATGGGAGCTAAGAGATTTGACTAGACTTGTTGTTTGTATTTAGTATTGAGAGCCTTCATTTTCCAGAGCTTTACATCTGGGACTCCCTAAAAACATAATGGAATTTACCCCAAAAGTGTTAATGTTTTAATGCAGAAGCAGGTAAAACAGAACTTATTTATTCAATCAGGATGACAAACTGAGTCGAGTAAGTAATGTTCCCTGGTCTGTCTTACCAAGATCTCGTAAGCTTTAAGAGCAACATTACTCAAATTTGACACAAAGATAGATATAGCCAACTAGGATCAGGATTGTTTGTTTTCAACAAAACAAGATTCTGTTTTGTTTTTTCAATATACAAAAAAAAAAAGAATATGTATTTTACAGTTTAAATTTGTTTCAACAGAATTGAAGGTTGACAAAAATTGCATCATTTGTCATAATAAAAAATACAGCTTATTCATTTCACTATAGATGATTGTAAATAAATTAAAATTTAATAATTTGTTGTGATTCACAGTATCTTTGTATATGTATACCCATATATCTATGAAGACACTAATTATCTTCATAAATATTAACGTACACGATGAGATAACTCAAAGCATGACATCGAAAATCATTGATATGTGTATATGTATGTCGATAACTTCAATATTTTATAGAACATATTTACGTCGGTATAGCAGAACAAGAATAACTTATTGTTATATACCAATAATAATAACAACATGTACTACAGATAACGATCTGTGTCGAATACAATTCAATCGCATCCAATCCAATTCAATAAGCTGATTAACGTTCATTAATTTCCATAAACCAATCCGAGCTGTTATAAAACTTATTCACAATATAGCGCTAATAAAACTCTTGAGCGATTGATTGCAGTGCATTGAATTGAATTCGATTCGAAATTCGATTCGTACCGGTACAGTTCAGGCCAATCGCTATCTATGTCTATACAAATGTCTATATACTATATATATATATACACCCTATATACATATATATATATA
>JBANCZ010003087.1:0-13659 GCA_037040025.1 Sphaerogastrella javana
GCTGTTTTTTAGCGCTTGAGAGCTATGCACTAAATGTTTTTATGCTTGGAAAATGTAATTAAATGTTGGCTCGTAATCGCATGATTAATTATTTACGCGCAATTATTTAATGCTTCAGGTATATATATATATATATATTAATTGCTAAATGTTTGCACTTTTACTGCGGTTTATTTGAAATGTTAATTGTTTGTTTTAAATGTTCTCGAAATCCTTGCGTGCCAACATCGCTTGATTTTACAAAAAGCTCAGAGAAAATCCGGCGCACGCATGCCTTTAATTAATTGGTTTGATTAAAGCGATTGATGTGGTTAACTCTTTGTATTTATTTAGTTGTACACGAATACAATTTATTGCCATTCAGCAGTAAATGTCCATCGTATGTTTAATTGATCGATTTATCTGCAAACTGACAGCTTTTGACTAATACTCCCTTTCCAATACAAGTTTACTTACCTGTAGCTGACCGACATGATCCCAAGAGAGCGAGCAAATATAGTTGTCTCTGTCTCTCTTTCATTATATGTCGGGCAGCAACTCCTACACTACAGCTGCTTATTACTCTAGCTTTATGTCTTTGGCCGCCATGATCTTAATATCAAACACATATAGTTGTCTCTCTTTCTCTCAATCTCTAGCAAGCAGTGGCTTTGGCACTGCAGCTGCTTAACAATTATGGGTTTGAAACTCTGCTACAGCTCAATGTTTGCTAATGATGTTGCTGCTGTGGTTGTTGTTCCTGCTACTGCTGCTGTTGCTTTCGCTTATGAAAGGCAAACTAAATTTACTGGCTTAGAGCACAACATATAATTTGATGTTTGTGTTGTACTAATACTAAAAATTTGCATTACTGACAGCTGTCTATAGGCAATCAAGGGCGGCTCACATGGAGGCTGTTGCAGAGGCGTAGGTAGAGTGAGAACTACAACCAGAGGCATAGACATATGTGCCTTTATGGACTCTGTGGCAGTAGCTAATGACTTTGGCCATGCAAACAAATCAGCGTGCCAAACAAACATAGACACGGATACACAAGCACACAAATTCATACAAACACACATACACACACACACACACACACATACATATAAATACAGTAGCAAATGAGGCAATCTAAGTGGTAGTTGTTCTGACTGCTGCTGCTTTTGCTGCTGCTGTTGCTGCTGTTGTTGTTGTATTTGTTGGTGTTTGCTGCCGCCTGAGGCGAAAACAGCACAATTATGGTTACGCCCACATATGGGCGTGCAGCACAACCGCTGCTTTGGCTTGCCATCACATTTGTGCCACGGGGCGTATTAGCAATGCCCACTGCGGCATCTATTGCAAAAAGCTTGCTGTTTATAGTATGCAATGCCAAAACACACATACAAAAAACATGTGTATATATACATATACACTTGGAAAAAACCCCCCTAGGCATTTGGAGGGTGGGCATACACAGAACTGTGTTGATTTCTGCCAGTGTAGCCAGACAGAGCATACGACATTTGAACCGCCCGAGCGGCGCTTTTCACATTTATTTGGTGAGCAAAAGGCGAGCTAGAATATAAACTAAAGGGCAAAGCAACAGTCGACAGTTATCGACGCTGTGAGAAATTCAACTCGATGCTTTAAAATATATGTTGTAATAAAAAATAAGCTGCAGTTTTATATAATTTCAGTTTCACTATGACCTTGGCTTTTATTTAGATATTAGAAATATACAATGAATGATTGAATTCTTCCTACGGAAAGCTCTAATACAACTTTATCTATCGAATTGTTATAAATTATGCTCTTCTTATGAAACCAAGACTGAATCACCCATTCACATCCACTCAAATGTCACACACATTTGACATTTGTATTTTCAACTCAAAGAGCTCTGAGCTCTGAGCTCTGTGCCATTTGATACAACGTGATTTCCTCAATTGTCTGTGTGGTATAGACTCCTAAACATATCCTTATTACATGTGCGAGTGCCTTTATTTGCAAATCGTAACAACAGCAACACAGTGGAGCAAAATCCCAACTAAATTAGGTTGATGTAAATACTTATCTCTAAAAGAGGATCAAATTAGATGTAATTGTGTAAAGTTCTAAAGTTTCTTCTAGGCAAACTTGACAAACTTTCTATATTAATCAATATTTAACAGACTGTAGAAGCTTTTACAACCACTGTATGCTTAAAATTGAAACTTTCGCTTTCATAAATTGACGCAATTTTCGCTTTATCGCACTTCAAAGAGCATCAAGCGAAAAAAGTCAACGCAAATTATATTTTGATATTCTCGCTCCTGCTCTAACTCTCTCTCTCTCTCTCTCTCTCTCTCTCTCTCTCTATTTCTCTCTCTGTCGCTGCCTAACACACTCCTTTGCATGGGCGTCAACTTCTTGGGTAACCCACGACTGCCACGCCCCCCTAAGCGGGGCACTTTTTCTTTTAATGAAAATGTGGCCGCACATCAAAGCCAGGCCAAAACGCAGTCGCCCAAAACTTGGCTCAACACGACGCGACTTGGGTTCATATTTACATACACATTTAAAACAAATTCTCTTTGCCTGATTGTATGTGCTGTGTGTGTGTGTGTGTGTGTGTGTTTGTGTAAGTGTATTTGTGTGTTTGTTAACCTAGCAAATGCGACATGTCAAGGACACGAAACCGCTAACAAGTAAAGGTACAGAAACAAAAACAAGTGAAACAACTTAAATTATCTATGTACGACTGACAGATACCCTGTAGCGGCAGCTAAGCATTCACAGCTTGACATTGTATACACATTTCCCTAGCAGCTATACTCTAAAGCCTGGGCATGGTCGTGGACAAGAAAATGTTCCTTTAATTTACTTCTAGTTAGGCTAACCCCTTCGCTTTCTATGAATTGCAGGGTATGCTAACGAGTGGTAGTCCGACGGGAAATTAAAAGCATATTCTGCCAGTGGCTGCCACCCATGGCAGGCAAAAGATTTTTAGTTAATTTGCAGGCATTAAAAATGCACGAAACAAAGAACCGAAGACATGAAGGCACAAATGCAAAAATTTTCCAGAGTAAATCGAATTGTGAACAACAGAGTGAAATGCACCCTTCTCCCCTCCCACCACCCGAATAATACGAACCCCATATAGCGCGTAAATTTAGGTCAGGTAAGGGTCTGCAAATATATGGTAGAAGCGGCCAGCTGACTGTGAGCCATTGAGTGAACTTTGAACTGTGTTAGTAGGACATAGCCAGGCCTAAATGGTTCTGGCCCCCAGTTTGCGCACGTCACAACGCCGTTGCTAGTGACGTCACAGCCACTGCCTGCCTGCCTGCCTGTGAATATGAGTGTGAGTGTGTGTGAGTGTATTCGTTCATTTTAATGCAATTAACTGCGGCTATTGCAAGACAAAGTTTTCATGTTCTCTTCGAAAAGCTCACAGTTTCTCACTCTCTCTCTATATATTCTAGGCATACTCTCTCTTTGGCGCACTCTCTCTCTCTCTCTCTCTCTCTCTCTCTGCAACTCATACGCCCTGTTGCACATTTAATTGGATTGCGCATACGCCGCGTTGCTGCTGCTTGTAGCATTGGCTATAATAATAACACTTGTACTTTGATTTGATTTTATTTGATTTTATTTCATTGGTTTTTGTGTTCGTTCATATTTATTCATTCATTATAAGGTATATGGTTGTTTGGTGTATGCAGTTACTATAGTTAATACATTCTTTTTCTTTTTGTTTAATTATTGCTTTTGCATATTGTATGCGTTTGTTTTATTTGCTTGTTTCTATCTTTTCGAATTGCTGTTTGCTGTTTGTTTATTGTTTAAATATATTCTAATATTAAATGTTTAAATTCATTACGTTTTCTTCATTTCATTTCTTTGTTTTTCGTTAGTTTTCTTTTTTTTGTGGCTACTGTATAGGTATATTGTAATTATTGCTAGGGGTTTAGAAACAAGTGAAACTTGAAGCAATCGTTCAATAATGTTCACACCAGTTCTTGAGTTTCGTTTTTTAACATTTCGTTTTGTAAATTGCATAGAGCAAATTTTCAAAACGTAAATTTCAAATGAAATACATTACACATAATAATTACACATAAATACAGTCAGTCTCAATTGGCTTCAACGAATGACATTCTCAATGATCATTAGTCTAAAAACAATTATCATGTGCGTTTTACCATCTCTAGCAGCAACAACTATACCTCATCTTCATTTGATTCACTCTCTGCCGCTTCTTCTTCTTTTTGATTATAAACTAGTTGTGTCCATAGCAATCAAAATGATCATGTTTTTGAGCATAATCCATTAAACAATTACACACAAATTCATGCATTTAAAAAGTCAGAGTTAAATGTGTGTGCAACATTTTTATGGGAATTATTACAAAAGCTTTTGTTTGCTTTTTGTAATCGAAATGAGGAAATCGGTTTGCATTGTCTTGAACTTCTAACAACTAATTAGCTGCCCATTAGCAAATTCTAACTATTCAAATATATATAGTATATTTTTACTACACTTTGCAATTGAACAATAAACATTATCATATACATATATGTATATATATGTATATTTATATGTATATGTATATATTGTTTAACTAATCTACTCAAAATGAACTTGTTTTGCTTGCACATCTATGTTACGCATATGATATTATATAGAATCAATTATGTATACTCCATATTTAATTTAAATTTTAATTATAACAATTTCAATTTACTGTTTTAAAAATCTTTTCATTTAAAACAAGTTTACTTTATAAAATTTTAAAATTTTACTTTCTATAAACTTATTTCTTTTCTTCAAACATAAATATAAAAACAATATAATTTAATCATTTTAAATAAGTAAACTGTTTAAAATTTAACATAATTTAAAAAAAACTGAAAATTCTTACTATATAATGTTGTATAATATTATATTGGAGTAGTGCTTTAATTAGTTTTCTTTTGTTATTGTATACAATAAACTGGAATACTTTGCATTTTTTTTTTTGTTTGTTTTTGCATTTACAATAAATGTGTATATTTTGTATGTGTATAATTATGATTATTATTGTGATTATGACATATTATTTATAATTTAGTTATTTCCTTGTTTCTTAACATTTTAAAATGACGCAGCACTTGTAGGAAATGTGGCTGAGTTTTTTGAATAATCTGACATATTTTTGTTTGATATTTTTAATGCTAATACGTGAAATATTTCGTTAACTTTCATTTACTCTTAAATTCTACGAAGCATTTCCATCTTTCCCATGTGCGTTTAAATTTCGCCAGCTCTCTTCTATCTTCTCGCTCTCCTGCTTTCTCTCTCTCTCTCAATAAACATATATAAATACCCTTGCAAAAGAAATTGTAATTTTGTATGCATATGAAGCAGCCAATTATATCGCAAAGGGACAAACTGATTACAAACCTAACCTTTTGGGGTCGCTCATTTTGCAAGGGTATTTCAGCATCGGCTTTCCGAACTCAGCTTTGCTTTTATCTTTCTTTATGTTTTGTATTTTTCTTTTTTGGAGGCATTTAAAGCCTGATTACGTGCTACAAATACGTTGTATGTTAACCCCATGTTGCAGGACTGATTTTTTTGCATTTTGTATAGTTGAAACTTGTTTTGTTGCTGTGATAAAAGTGCCATCGCCGCCAGTTTGACTCTTCGTGGTTAAATTCAATCCTTTGATTTCTTTCTACTGCCTCAACACTTTCAGCTATTTCAGCGTCTTCGTCTTCGACGACTCCGACAACTCCTACGACTGTTTTGACTCAATCAACGTCTTCCACTCCTCTGACTCCTTCGACTTCCACCGGCCTTTGCGACTCCTTTCACTTCTTCCACCCCTTCCACGCCCTAAAATCCTTCCTTTTCTCGACTTCTTCAACTCCTTTATCTCAACCCGTTCGTCTTTGGCTGCCTAAGCTTCACTTTATCTAAGGCTGCCTAGTATGGGCAGTCAGATGTCGTCGGCATTGCCATTCGCATTGGCATCCGCCTCCTTGACGATGCCAGTGCCAGCATTCGCTGCATCTGTGCTTCCTTTGGTTGTTGTTGTTGTCTCTGTGGCATTACATGTGATGGCCTCGGCCACTGTGATGGTTATGGTGGTATTCTGATTGTCGCACTGCACCACCTCAATGGTGCGCGTATTATTTGCGGACATCTGTTTGACGTCTTTGCCATGCTCCGCCTCATTCAGCTGGCGTCCGATTTCACGATCAATGGCCTCCGCATCCTCGGGATAACGTTCCGAACAGAATATGGCGCCTGCCTTAAGCAGTTTCAATAGATTCAAGCGATCCTCCGCATTGCGTTTGGCACATAGAGGTCTATGAGAGGCACAATAAAATGAATTAAATTTATACGTATACTACATATTTTAATGAATAGATATTAGTGAATGATGGATTAATTAAATAATATTGTTTTATGTTACACACTATGCGAATTTACCTGCCCGCATCCTTGAGCTGCTCCATGAACTCCTTGCCAGTTATATCCACCAGCGAATTGGGATCCATGTTCGACAATGAGTCGAGATCCGCGTCATTCATAACCGAGACATTGCACAGATTGTTCTGCAGTTGCCCGACCAATTGCCGGATGCGCGCTGTCTCCGTATTGTTGGCATCCGTGGTATCCCCATTCTCCGTATTGGAGCCATTCTGACTACCGTTGGCTGTCGCATTCGGTGTGGTTATTGTCACGTAGTGCGTGGGCTATAAAACAAAACAAAATACATATAAACAAAAAGTGCAAAATTGAATCATTACAGTGTACATTAAAATACATATATTGAGGCACTTAAAAGAATTACAAAATGAAATACTAACAAGGGCTCCCAATCGGAAAATACACTTAGAAAAATTGTCAAATTTTTTGGCATAAACAAAAATTATTTTAAATTTGAATTTCTTAACTTCTTCTAGTAAAATCGAAAAGGTTTCACTACTCACATCGATCCAATGCTCGCCGGGAAATACAGCCACCAATTCGGTGTTCTCGTCTAGGGTGCGAAAGTATTCCTCGTCATCGATCTCAGTGCCATCGGAGTCGAGGTGTATGGTCGGCTGGTGTTCGCACTTTTCGAATTTCTCGGCCACCTTGGCGCGTATCTCCTCGAGGGTCGCGGCGCAGACGGCTTTTTTAATGTTGCGCGTGACGTCCTTGACCTGGCGAGAGATGAAGAGAGGCAACAGATAAACAGTTAACAGAGAAAATTACAGGAAAACAAAACAGAAGGAAAAAGAAAAAATAAATGAGAAGAAAGAGAATAATAAACCATTACACGTTTGTACAGTTACATATGGACGACGGGGCGTTACACATTGAATGAATAATAAATTAATACAAAGGTCCTCAGCAGTAACAGCAGCAGCAGCGACAGCAGCAACAGCAACAACAACAACAACATAAAAAACCAACAACAAGTGCGACATAAGCCCATATGAAATATTTAAGCCGGACACTCGGCAGCACCCGAAAAACAACAAGAACAACAACAAAATGAAGAAAAGTTGTGTTAAGGTTTGTTTTGCTGTTTTCCGGCATACTCTAACACAGGGTTCTTTAATCGTATGACGACATATGCTATATCGTTCATTAAAGTTTCGAGATTTAATCATATAAAGACAGCAAAGCATCCTTATCCATTAGCGGAGTGTTTTCTATTAACAGAATACAGATCTGCGATCTGCAGTAACAGAGTCTTTCAGTTAACATTTCTACAGATTAATTAACAGAGCGATAGCAGCCTGACAATTACAGTCAGTTAACAGAGTGATAGTAGACTGATAGTTACAGTGAGTTAACATTGCAATTGCAGCTCGTTAACATGATAAGCAGAGCCTCTGTAAACAGAGCACCATATCTGTCACTTTAAATTTGATTTCGATAATTAATCGCTTATGTTTCGACTAATCGGATGTATGCTAAACGAATTTTAATTGATATACATTTAAATCAGAACATTTATATGCATATTTCACATAAAAACAATTAATAACAATTCCATGGGCAAGGGTATTAAACCTTTTGTTAAATGTTTCTGTCTCTGTTGATGTTGTTCCTTTTTTTTCTGTTTTGTTTTAAGGCTCTGCTGCTGGTTTAATCAACTTGGCATTAGGCAGCGCGTGCAGATGAAAATGTTATCCTACATTCGTGTGTGTATCTGTGTGCGGGTCTCCCTGTGTGTGTGTTTGAGTGTATTCTGTTGGCTTTTAGGCACAGTTGCTACGCAGTATACGTGAATTCATTACCAGCCTCAAAGTTTTAGCAATGCCAAAATTTCGGCTATGATGTGGGCGCATAAAAAAAGCCGCCCACACACACACACACACACACACACACACACACACGCACACACGCATACAGCTACAAAAGGATAACAGCTTAGCAACTCATGACATGAACTATACCATTTATTTGGGCATTGTGGGTGTGTCTATCTTTTGATACTGCGAACAACCACGACTTTCCACAACGATTAAATTCAAATACTAAAATAATTTAATTATTATGTATCAATATTTGCATTGCAAATACCAAAAACAATAAATATCTAACCCAATAAATGTGAAATAAATATTTCATTTATATATAAGTAATAGCTCGGGCAAATTTCTAGCTTATAACGTCAGAGAAATATATATTTCTTATTATTGTTTTGCTTTGCTTGAGTTTATATGATTGTCAAAAATCCTTTTAAATGGCACAAAAATAGACAATATTCTTGGAAGTTATAGCAAAAAGTGTCCTTCACTTCAATTACAGCTAAAAAAAAAAAACTGTATAATCCATAAGAAAAACATATTATCATCCTCAGTTCTGTTCTGCTTCAATCTGTGTTATTTGTCAGTTATTTATGTCTCATTTTCGTGGGAATGATTATTTATTTATTTATATTACTTTGCTTTTTACTTATTGATATTCTAAGCACACATTTACAGCTTACTTCCTGCGACCAAAATAATCAAACAATCTACACTAATTGCCTGGGGCTGTGCATCGAATGGTGAATCATTCACCTCATTCACTTTATACACTTCATTCAGCAAATGGTGCACAAATTTTCGAGTGATTTATAAAACAAATACTAAGTGATTATGCCCTTGAGACACATACACACACACACACACACACACATTTATAACAATAAGCAGCCATCAAAAAGCCATAAACACTGCAATAACGAAACGAAAAGGGAAAGAGAAAAGAAACATACGAAATATTACGCATACGTCAAGTTTTGCCGTCATTTGTCGCGTCGAAAATGAAATTTTTGAAGCGAAGTATTCTAATAAATATAAATAATTACACAAACCGCATAATGAAATGCCAATTATTATGTTAATAACAAAACAAAAACATACGAATACTAAACAAACGGCAAAATGACAAATAGCTGCAATAATTTCAACGTCTTATTCAAACACCTTTGATATGGTATATGATATATTTACCATATAAACTGAGTATATTTATAAGGAAAAGCGGAAAGTTGTAAATGCAATGCAGGGCATGATAAACACTTACTTCCACTTGTTTATATATTTATGGCCTTTGCTTAGAGTTAGTTTTTTAGTTTAGTTGAAAAACTCGAGCACAGTTTGACATGCACTCGTCTGCCTGCCACATAAGACCCCAAATATTTACCGTATTTCTGCCTGACGACGACAACGACGACGACGACGACGGCGACGACGATGAGAACGAGTTATGCCTGTCAGCAGTTTAATGTATGCTGCATACTCATACTGCATAGACATATACATAGTTTCAAGAGCGCATGCCACTGAAATGCTGACAAATGCTGCAAGGACATCATCATGCTTCCTGCTGCCTGCTGCCTGCTGCATGCCATGCCTTTCCATGAGCACCTCCCCTACCCGTCCGCCCGTGCTCAATGAAACTTGCATTTCATGTTAAATGGCGCCTGAGCGTTAAGGTTAAACGAAACATAAATTAGAAGTGGCCAACTCTGCAGCAAATGCAGCTGCACTTCAAGAAACAAAATCCACATAAATATTGACAGCCACGAATCGAACTTAAAACTCCTCATTCGAATGATCTTTTATTAAAAAAAAATATAAATTAAATATTATTAATAATATTATAACAATATTATGTTTAATTTAATAATAATTAGCTAAGATTTCATTTGTTCATTACTCTTTAAAATTGCTAAAAGAATTTGTATACATACAGTAAAAAATCTTATGTATCAACTGATCTTTGATTTGTATTCAATTTAAGTATATTATATATGGTGCTATAGCTAACATTAATATTACTATCATATCGTAGTATCGTAATATTAATTTTCTAATATAATTTTTATATATTTTTATAATATTATTTGATCATTTTTAATGAAATTTAAAACTATTTGCTATAGCAATTTTCAAACATTTTTTTGTGCATTGTTTTTTTCGGAGTGTAATGAGCATTGAAGATAAGGTTGGCATCAAACACAGGCCGCACGGTTGCACTTGCACAAAAATTTATCACTCAACGTGTGCAACGTGCTGCAGTTGCAACAACAGCAACAACAACAACAACAACAGCAACAGCAACAGCAACAACAACTGCAACATCAGCAGCACCTTGGCTTCATAAATAAGGAAACAAGGCGTGCGAAATGAAATTGAAGTTGAGTTTGCATTACAACATTTTTTATTACAATTACCCACAGAGCACAAAGAGTCCAAAAAAAAAAGCAAAAGAGAAGAGTACAGGCAGAGCAAATAGTGGAAAATAAGATGTGAAACTGTAAAACGTAAGTTGTCTTAAGGCTAACCTCAAACTGATTCTACAGAGCTGAGGCTTGAGCTCAAAGGACCTGGATAGCCTCGTTGGAACGCCTGCTAATAAATTGTCTGCGAAACTTTTACAACAATACCAATGAAAATGAAAAGAAAAACTTCTCATCATACATACCATACTATAACATATATATTTTTGGCTTTTTTGCGCACATCTTGCACAAAACTTACAACGAAAATTAATCATATTAAGCCAAAAAAAAAGCAAACTTGGCAACAATCAAAAACTTGTGGTAACTATCGAAGCGCAGCTCATACATAGATAGAGATAAATAGAGATAGATACACATATAGATAATATAGATATTAGTATATCTATAAAAGTGGATGTAGTTTTTTTTTTGTTGTCGTCTAAGTGGTTTATAGCTTAAGTGAAAAACAAATTAAATTTCAATTAAAAAATTGTCTAAACTTAGAATGATAAGACCAGATCAGAGACTGCAATAAGATATGGGAAAACTACAGCTTCATCTTCAGTTGTATTAACTAATTTGAATGCTTTTAAAATAGTTTCTATTTAAGAGTTATAAAGTAATTTAATTTAAATTTAACACTTGTTTAAAGCATTTAGAATGATAAATAATAATTATAATCATAATTATAGTATAAGTATAAAGCAATTAAGAAACTCCTAAAAAATCTTTAATGTTTAAAACTTTGAATGTTTCTGAAAGAATTTCAATTTAAACATTTAAATATTTGTGTAAAAGAAACCAAAAGACAAAATATATTGAAAGATTAACTGCAGTTTATCTGTGTAAAAAGTTATACGCAGAATCATATTTATAGAGTATCAAATGCGGACTAATTGCATTATATTCCAAGTTTGTCTCTTATTATTTTGGTTGCCAATGGCAAACTTTTGTTTGAAATTAGTTTGTCACTGGCACAAATCTATAAATTTTCAATTAAAATCCTTGCCTACGATACGTAATTGAAGAAGCAACCACAAAATGCGGTGCAATGGCAAAAACAAAATGAAACTGATTGAAAATGTCGAAAGATACGAAAATAGTATAAACTTTTACCAGATAGAGATTGGAAATTGACTCTCACTCTCACTCTCTCTGTCTGTCTTTCTGCCTCGCTCTCACTCTCTCTCTTTCTCTCTTTCTCTCTCTCTAACTCTGTGGCAATTGTGGTTTATGTCTGTCTGTCTCTAGGTATATATAAGACATCAAAACTACGCAAATCTGCACTCAATAACCAGCAAAACATAAACCACGCACGTTTTCACTTTTCCTTTATATGGATATACTATATATGGAGCGCATTATTTGCCAGATTTTGTCGTTGAGCAAAAGTTTTTTACACAAATATGAAAATCTAGCCTGCGGCATATCACAGGGAAAAGCGACTTGAAAGCAAAGGAAAAACAGAAGCAAAGCAACTAGGGCAAGAAAGGGAAGGAGCAAGAAGGAAGAGAAAATGTTAGAAGGAAGAGAAAGAAGCGCATTTTGTTTTGAGGTAAAATTTTTAAGGAAGGAAAAGATCTATTATATTTTATACCTATGCTTTTATATACCTATATTATTAGAATAATATGTTACAATTTTATTATTTATTTATTTATTCTATTTTTATTAAAGTGAATTTAAATTTTCATCACTATGCTCCATGATACATATAGCATAAATACCTATAAAATATACAAATAGCCAAATGAAATTCATCTAATTAGCTAAAAGTTATTTAAGCTATGGTCTGAATGAATGAATGAATAATGTACTAAAGTTCGAATAGGGTTTAGTGCACTTCAAATGCCGCATTAGACCTAACAGTAAAACTGTGCTTTGCTCCTTTTTTCTGCTGTCCAATCAAAAATCTCAGCCAAACCAGCTGTCATCATAGGAAAATAGGCAATGCTCGAATGAAAAAATGAAGGAGAAGAATAAGAAGAAGGAGTAGAAGAAGAGTAAACTGTAGAAGACTGGCCGCAGGACACTCAACACGTACCACATATCCTGTCCAGTCTAAGGAGAAGCTGTCATAATGACGCTTCTGCGGCTAGCTACGTGACTGTTCCTGAATGCTGTGGCACCGAAGTTTTGGCATTTGGAGTGGATCACACAATGTGGAGGCTAAGTGTGTAGGAAGTGGAAGCCAAGTTTGTGGTTGGTGGTTGGCTGTTGGTAAATATTTGATAGGCATAGAACGCAGATTTGGAAGAACGAGCGAGAGAGAGAGAGAGAGAGAGGGAAGGTGAATCGCTGGGGAAATTAAGTGTCAGACTTAAATTGCGCTTTGAACTATGGCATCAAATTATGTAAATTATTTAATATATTATTTATGGCGTTTCGTTGC
Organism: Sphaerogastrella javana; assembly: GCA_037040025.1. Classification (NCBI taxonomy): domain Eukaryota; kingdom Metazoa; phylum Arthropoda; class Insecta; order Diptera; family Drosophilidae; genus Sphaerogastrella; species Sphaerogastrella javana. The sequence goes on from JBANCZ010003087.1 coordinate 13,098, forward strand.
CTGTCGTCAACTCTGTGGGCGTGGCACAGCGCTAATTGCACAAACATGTCCCGTCAGTCTCTCGTGGCAAAACGACAAAGTTATTTAAGCGCATTTTCATGGGATGTCGGGGCGCATTTAGTAGCTTTTAAGCCGATTTATATGCCCAGAAAAAACACTGAATTAATTAATATAATAAGCTGCGACATTTTAATGGACTCGTTACGCCTGACAGGCCAGAAACCAGAATAACCACAAAAAAACACAAATAACAGCGACAGTGCCAATAATTAACAGACTCCATGTGGAACGTGAGTGCAAGCAGTGCTCAACTCTTTGATCTGTGGATGCTGTCCACTCGTTCCATTCCATATTTGTGGATGTTAAATATATGAAATGCTTGGCAGTTATTTGGACAGTGGAGGATAAACAAATTAGTTGACAACAAAGGCATTGCAGGCAAACAAAACAAATGCCAAAGACAAACAATTCACAGCTGAACTTTAAATCAAATATACGTAGAACAACAACAACAACAACAGCAACAGCAAGAAAGCGTACAAAAACAATTCATGTCAAGTAT
>JBANCZ010003088.1:0-13656 GCA_037040025.1 Sphaerogastrella javana
CAATATTTATTCAAAATACTCTGTGTATATTCAATATAAATTGCATATTACATCATTCATTTTGTGCTTATCCCATAAGGTAACTATGAATCTATGAATTTTTGTATATAGCTTTAAATCTTTATATATATGAATTTTTTTATATTTCTTATATATTCAATTATATTTTTTTATATTCACATACAATTCTTTGAGTCTCAAATTGAGCCAAAGTTTTCCATTTTTAAATGAGTAAATTTGTATAAAAGAAATGAAACCGAATAAAAAAGGCTGAAGCAAAAGTACAGAGCAAATTTGCAAGGAGTAGTAGCATTTCCCCTTCGAAATTCTCCCCCAAAATTATTTGCATAATTCACAATGTTAGCCATGAGTCTTAAAGAATCTCTACCTTCCGTTAAAGCTTTTTCCACTGCAAACAAATCTCAATTGGCAATGACAGCGTGACCAATGCAACAAGAAATGTAGTTTTTGTTATTGCTGGTACCACTGTGCAGACATAGAAGGAAGAAAATCAAGAAAAAAACAAAAACGTACAGGAAAGAAAACGAACAAATGCCAGCAAGTGCTATAAATCTAAAGATAATTTGATGCGCGACGTTTAACGATGCTTTAGCGACCTTTGGCACAGAGCAAAACCACTCAAACGCCCAAAAGTGACACGCCCACAGACACAAACATACTCTGAGAGAGAAAGAGAGGGGGATAGAAAGAGAGAAGACAGAGAAGGAAAGGGAACCTAGCGGTCATTGCTCTCAGATTTGTCGCCACTTAAAGCCCTAAACTTAAGCTTCTACTAAGCCAATTAATTAAAATGACGAGCAACGGCGAAACTGTTGCACAGCTATGCAGATGCCTAGAGTATAACTCTCTTTCCTTTACTTTTATACTCTTTTTTGTTTACTCTTTCACTTTCTCCCTCTCTCTCGCTCTCTCACTCTCTCTCGTTATCTTTTTTTCCTTGTCTATATCTGACACAGCATTTCACTCTTTACCGCAACCTCCCGCCTTCTCCTTCTCATTTTCTATCTCTCTCTCTCTTTCTCTGTCTTTCTTTCTCGCTCTCTGCCTCTCTCTTCATCTCTCTCTCTCTCTCTCTCTCTTTCCACTCTATCTCACTCCATTGAGCGCTAGACTTGACACAGTGCAGCATCTTACTTTTTTCGTCTTCCTCTTTCTCTCCCTCCTTCTCTCTCTCTCTCTCTCTCTCTTTCTCTCATACTATCTATTTCTTTCTGTCTCCCCTTTCCCTTTCTCTCTGTCTCCCTTTCTTTGTATCTTCTTCATTCTATCTCATTCTATTGAATGTTAGACTAGACATTGCGTAGCACTCATTCCTTCTCTAAGCCTATCCTTCACCCTCACTCTTTCTCCCTATCTCTTTCCCTCCATTTCATTCTCTCACTCTTTCTCGTTATCTATCTCCTACTCTCTATTCCTGTCTCTTTCTTCTTCATAATATGTCATTTCATTGAGTTCTAGACACTAGACACTTCTTTATCTCAATCTTTCCCTAACTCTCAGTCTTTCTGCTTGCCTTTCTCTCACTCTCTCTCTCATCTCTCTTCCTCCGCCCCACCTCCCTCTCTTTCCCTATCTTTTCTTCTTCTCTTTATCTCTCTCCAACTCTGTATCTTTTCTACTCAATCTCTCCATTGCGCGCTTGTCTAGACACTGTGCAGCATTTCCTCTTTCTCTCTCTTACTCTCCTTTACACTTTTTCTCTTTTTGTATCTCTACCTGCGTCTAGCCTAGACACTGTGCTGCATGTTTGACCTGATTTGGTATGCTTAACGGCTGCCAATTGCAATTATTTGCCAGTTCATCACTTTCGGGCGTAATTGAGCTGCCAGGACGACAGGTGGCGCCACCGTTGACTTGCCCAAGATGCAACTGCCAAACGTCGAGCACAAAGTCAATCACAATCTGAAGACTGATTAGACCCGTGGCACGTGAAACAAACAGACTGATAGACTGACAGACTGACAGTCAGACGGACTGACATGCTGACAGACACACAGAGCTGTTAAATTATCATAAATATTATGAGCCAAAAGAAAAAATTATATGCTGACAAGGCACAGGGCTTTGCTACCTAGTTGCAAGGTGGCTGATGATCTTTGGATTTATCAGAATATGTATATATATATATATTATATATATATTGTATATATATATATATATGTGTGTGTGTATGTGTATCCAAATGAATGAAATGAAATATTCATGTTAATGGCATTGAAGTGTTTACGCGTCGTATGCTTGATTTCGCATTTCTACACTCGACAACATTTTGTTTGTTTCGTTTTGTGTGTGCTTTGTCGTGCCACAGGACTCTCGCTGCTTATAAATAATAAATCAGGTTTGCCACACGACAGGCGTGGCAGACGCCAAAGATTACAGAATTCAGCCAAGTCAAATAACCAACAACAACAAAAAATTAAAATAAATAAATAAATTTATGGATTTGTTGTCATGGTTTATATTATAATTTATTTGCGTTTTTTTTTCCTCCCAGTTTAAGTGCAACTGGATTGTATTTATGTCCATTGTGGCAAGTTAATTGCATTTGCCACATGGATGAGGTTATAAATAAACACTCATACTACACTCATACTAAATTATGTGTACTTACTCTTAGTCTGTGATTTAGCTAAATCAACAAATTGCACTTCCAGCTGTTGTTACTTGTTTCACTTGCCACTTGCAACTTGCCGCAACAATAGGTTTATTTTGCAACCAAAACAAATTGCTTTAATTTATATTTTTTTTTTTTGAGAATTTTTTCGTGGTTTTTGGATTTGAATTTCCAACTGAAATTTTTTCGTACGTCGTATGGGCAAGGCTTGAATTGTGCGATTGCTCAGGATACGGAGGACTCGATGCTGACAACCTGCCACTGGGCGAGACGAACACCAACTGAATTCTACATTCGAATCAAGCTGAGATGCTGCAACAGCGCACGAGGCATGCCGCACGACAACCGCTCGTTTCAACAGCCGAAACACACCCCAACCTGAACCCAATCCAGACCACTCTGGCCCCCCTTGGAACAGACGCAGAATTAACATAGTAAACGTTACTTTTACCACACACACACACACACAGTCCGAGTAAATTGTGACAACGACATCATCAATTGCATTAACATAGAACATTTAACAGAGAACATCAAACATTTAACAGAGAACGGTTAGCATTTAACAGAGAAAATTTAACAGAGAACAGAGCTCAACTCTAGCAATTGCTTTTACACTAACAGGCTTAGTAACAGCATAAACAGAAGTATTAACAGCAGCATTAACAGAAGTATTTATAGCCACATTAACAGCTGCATTAACAGCAACATTAACAGAGCCATTAAGTGCACTATTAACAGCAACAGTCGGTGTTACACTAACGGTTGCAGAAATATGTAAATATTTGTAAACAAAATTTGACATGTCGTTAAACAAATTATATTTGATGATAATTTTTAATTAATTTATTAATAATTAATTTTTAATTTTAATAAATATTTTGAAATTTTGAATATTAACATTTTTTTTAAGGGAATCATTTGTATTTCCTTTTTTAATGTATTATTATTTAGGATCTATTATCATAACTTGAAATGAATTACAACTGTTAAATTAAATCAATTGAAGTTGAAAATTTAAAAATTTTTAGATTGAACATATGATTTGTAAAATGATTGCATTTTTTTACATCCCTAGATTTTATATTAATCATTTGTATTAAAACAAAGACAAAATGTTGCTAATTTATTTGTGATATACTATATAATTATTTACAATGTTCGTCTAAGAATTTCTCCCACATTATTTATGTACTGCACACATTAAAATTGGGTCAACCGAAGTTGAATCAATTTGACCTATATATTGATTCGTTTGTATCGCTCGTCTGTCTGTCTATCTGTATGTCTGTCTGACTGATTGTCTACCTGTTCCTCAGACTTCCAGTCTGTATTATTGGAGGTCCTTTCAACGTATTTTGTAGGAATGTTATGATTTTTTAAAAACTTTGTTTTATTTTTATTTATTTGTTTAAACTACATTTTGAAAAATATAATTATAATATCTTATGAGCTTGTAAGCGTAAATTTTCATATGATGCACCTAGAAATTGAGGCTTAACAAGTGATATATTGCTTCCAGTATATAATGGTTTAAAGTACTTCACTTCACTTTGTTAGCCTTAAAGATTGTATTAACTTGGCTATTAAGTAGCTGTTGCTTGGTCCAAAGCGATTTATATGGTTGGATGAAGTAATGTAAATATGGTATATAGTCCACTAAGTGAGATCTATATAATTTGTTGGATTTCAATTGGATCTCTACTCTCCTAGAGGGTAAACAAGTAGTTCAGATCCTTGGTATGAATGTAGTATAGACTCAATCGAATAGACTCATTCGTTAACTGTTATTGTTGTTGTTGTCTTTAAATTGTTGGATAAATCGCTTGAGTAAATTTCAAATATTTTGCCAAGAGATCAAAGACTGAACTCTGGTATCAGCTGCACCTATATACCGTATACTTCAAATAAATACACAAACCAAAAAAATACCAAATAAATATGCACATATACCATTCCGACTCATCCACAAGTGAAGGTGTAAAAGAGACAGATGTGGCTCATGCAACTGAATACCCATGTTGTATCCATCTCTGTCGCTCATGGCTTATTTACACTGCTGTGTGTATGTGTCCGACCCATTTAACCCATGGACCCTTGGTTCGTGAATGTCAATCAGCTGTCGGTGGTCCCATGTCCCATATGCCGTATCCGTATCCGTATCCGTATTCGCTATCTGCAGGGCCGGTTCTATTTAATGACTTTTTGGGTTGCAGACCAGGTCCACACGCCCCACTGGAAATTAAAAGTCATATTTGAAATTATAAAACATCTAAAATTTGTGTGAATGTGAAATAATTCTTACACTTATTATCGAAAGAAAAATTATTATAATAATAAGGAAACCTCTATTACTTAGACTTTACAGACAAAATACAAGATAAATCAGTTTAATTTTAATAACGTATGGAAACTAAAAAGTTAGTTAGAGATTATTATAATCAAAGAAAGTCTAAAGATTTAACACCAAAAACTGTTTTTAATTAATTAATATTCAATAATTATTTGTTGATTTTTTTTTGTACAAAAAAATTTAATTTTAGATACAGATTATTTTAACGAAAAAATTCTGCAGATTCAACAACAAAAACAATTTTTAATTAATTAATATTTAATAATGAATTGTTGTTAATAAATATTTTGAAAATTCAATATACAAATTTTTGTTTGTTTTTTTTATAAACTTTATTACTTACTTATTACTTTTACTCCATAAAATGACAGTTTATTTTCCAGAAGAAGAAGGATTATTAGATCATTTTCTTAGTGGGCCCCTCAAATTCGAATTCCGGCCCTGGCTAACGGTTTGCCACTGTGGGCTGTGACAGGTATAGAAAGAGGATGAAGGAAGAAGAAGATGTGGAGAAGAGGATGCAGAAGTAGGAAGAGTAGGAGTAGTAGGAGAAGCAGGAAGAGCACAACTCATTGGTTTCGTCTACTTAGCTGTCAGCGGCATACGGATTTCGTTGGTGCTTCCTGGTCGGAGTCAAAGTGACCGCCAGTTCGCGGTTTAAACTCAATTTGTAAACGGTAATTGCAGCAGGTGTTTGGGGGGGGGGGGTGAGTACGGAAAGGTGGCAAGTGGTGCGCTGCGGTGGGTTAAAAGGCAGCAAAAATTACAGACATCAGCTTGAGTGTGAATGTGTGAGTGTGTGTGTGATTTTTCATTGCCGCATTGATGCATGCAACAAGGGGCACACGCACACACACATACACATATACATACATACATATATAAGTGTGGCATAATTAGTGTGCCAGTGTGTGTGTGTGTGTGTGTGTGTGTGTGAGCAAATCAAGCACGTATTGAATGTCGGATGCGAAATGTGTTGACAGTTGCCACAACATGCCGCAAGTGAAATTTAATTCTACAAATGCTTTAAGAACTTAGCATAAACAGTTTGAAAGTCACTGCATTGAATGAAAATTAATTAATAAAAATAATCATAAATAATGCTAAAAGCTAAGCTTGCTCTAAACGATAATTCAAGTGCTGTGTTATCGATCGATAAATTATGTTTAAAGCAGAACAACTACTGCACAGTTTTAGAGACGTTTCATTTATCAAGCTGAATGCTACGACACTAATGAAATGTATTGCTGCCACAGTTGCATGCGCACTGCATTAATCTAATGGCTCTCAAACTATTGCAACATTTGGCATGAATAATTTGGTCACATTATAAAACTGATTGCTATTGCACTAATGATATGTGCATAAAGAACTGGAACAGTTTGAGATGCTATATGTGGATTTACAGTATATAAAATAGAATAAAATTATTAAATAAAATAAATAAAGTAAATCAAATAAATCAAATAAATTACAAAATTGCAATAATTTATTAAAATAGAGGCAATAATAAAATACAAATAAATATAATAAATGTGAAATAATTTTTGAAGCCAATGCGTTTAAAACTTGCACACTTTGCTTGGCGAAAGATTGAGAGCCACACGACTTGGAGTCTATAGGCGGCAGTTTGAGAGTCACGCCAATTTGGAGTATGCATAGTTTTACAGCCACTGCAGTGGCGTCCAATTGATATGCAAGAGTGTCATTTGTTTCCTGTCTGCGTATTTATTTATTGTTTTTACCAAAGCTACTGCCAAAAAAATAAAATCAAAAGCAAGCACAAAAAAGAAACAAAAAAAAAGCCCAAACAAGAAAGACAAAAAAATGTGTTACCAATAAAAATAAAAACAAACAAAAAACCTAAAATAAAGCGAAAATGAAAATATCAAATAAGAAGTGCAAAAATAAAATAATAAAAAATTCCACACGAGCGAAAAAAAAAACACACAAAAAATCAAAAATAAACCAAAAAAACGAAAAATAAAATAAAATAAAATAAAAGTGAAGGAAGAGATAGAAATATTTAATTGAAGCTCAAGTGGCGTAGCTCGTGCAACAGTAACAGTTTTCGCTGCCCGTTTCTGACTTTCTTTCCGCAAATAAGCGTAAAACGCGACACCCACAGCCCCCATGTGGCATACAAATGAATACAATTACCGCTCTTCCATCGACCCCCAACCCTCAACTCCCCTAAAGTGCCAACAACATCTAGATCTTCATCATTACCATTATCATTGACACCATCAACATCATCATCATCATCGTCATCATCAACGAAGTTGCTGCCTGCCAAGATCTTAGTCTCTTACCCCTTGCCCGCTGTTATACTCTCACACTGATTCCACTCTTTGCACTCTTCTTCTCTTCCACCCTTCCTTTATTCCACTCTTCCTCTCTTTTGCTGGCTCGCCTGGTCCACCAAATTCAAATTCGTGTTCCGCTTATGCAAAGCGCGGGCACAAAAGCAACAACGATAACAATAACAACAAACGATTACAATAACAAAAGAAGTGCACAAATTATGTGAAACAAGTCCAGAATGGACAATTAAAGCATGGACGACTAGCTTATACCCTGTACGGCAGCAAATTTATTAAATATCATTACAACAGCAAAGGTATTGATAGTATTCATATTATTTATCGATAAATTGATCAACTTAACCAATGACTAGAATCTAATTATTATCCAATAAACTAATTATATAAAATCAATTTTAATGAATAATTAAATATTTATTCGATAAACCGCTTAACGGTTTGTTAATGACAGCAATCTGATTATATATTGGCATATATATACATATATCGATAAGTATTTCGATAAGTATATTAATATATATATCCATAAATATGTCGCCGAGAATTGCGTTAAGTTTATAAGTAAATGTACCGATAGGTATTTCGGAAGCGGGATTATTTATAATATTTTTATTGATTTTTTGATTATAATATCAATAAGAATATCGATAAATATATAATATTTCTATCAATTAATATAAATTTAATTGTAAATATTATTATATTATATATTATTATTATATTATTATTTATATATCTATAAATATATCGAAATGTATATTGATAAATATCTTGATAAGTTTTCCAAAAGGTATATCGATAAATATATCGATAACGTATTTATCGTTAAGCTTAATTCAATATTATTAATGCATGCCATACTCACTTATAAATTGTAAATAAAATGAAACTAAAACCATGAAGCACGTTGTGCTGCATACCCTAAGACAGCATTGCAACAGGGTATGCTGGCAATTAAAAATTTTACAATTGTAGCAAATATTTATAATAATTATTATAAAATTGTTGTCGCTGCCAGTTGGCCGATGCAACTGGGCCAAAAGCCGCGAGCCAAGAGCCAGGTAAAGCGTCGAAAAAGCAAAACCAAAAGCCAAAGACCAAAAACAAAAGCAAAAGCAAACACAAAAGAAAAGTCAACAGCCAAGAGGAAAGAGCGAAAAAGAAAACCTAAAGCAAAATAGCAAAAAAATTAAGTAATTAAATAATTTGGACACTGACTACAGCTGAGAATTATATAATAAATATTGCCCGTTTATGATGGCGCTCCATTATTTGTTTTTTTTTCTTCTTCTTGCTTTTTATTTTATACTTATATTTTTTTTTATCTTTGTTTTTTAATTTTTTAATTTTTTTTTTGTTTTTTTTTTAGTCTGTATGCAGAGCGTATTCCTAATAGAGTTTTCGCCGCATGAACATTGCAGCATTCATTTGTTTTGAACCGTGTCCGAACGTGTTATATATTCGAATACTTTTGTTGTTTGTCTCTGAGTGTCTTTGAGTGGTGTGGGGGCGGGGGGTGCGTGAGAAGAAGCGCAGCCCAAACTGTAACATTTAGTTCCACTCATTACGTTTATATGGCATAGTTAAACTTGAGAGAACACAGCAGCAACTAAAATGTTATGCAAAGGTTATAATCTACAAACAAATTATGCATAACTTTCTTTTAGATTTACATCTTCAATTTTTTAGATAATTTTTACAATTATAGCATTACATTTTTTTTTCTTTTTTATTTATATAATAATATTTTATATAACAAAATAATACTTATATTTTTTTTTTTGCCAGGATTCGAATTTCGCATTCAAATGCGCAGCGTTGCCATATTTCATGCGCAAGCAGTGCATTTCGCATGCAGTGAACTGCTTGTCTAGCAGGCCTGCTTTCTCGACCTGCATTTGAATGACAAAAAATTGAAATCTTTGTCATTTTAAATGTGAATATGAAAAAACTTATGTGACGAAATTAAATTGTGTTTAAAAACAGACGAAAACAAAATTTGTTGAATTTACAAATTGATTAATTAGTTGCAAATTCAATAGTATTAAATTCATTGAAGATGTTTTTTGCCACACGTTGCCGATGCAGCGCCGAACTGCGAAAGTCTCAGATCACGAATGGTAACCTAGAGACATCTATTAAATTATCACCCGTATCTCTGCAGCCACATTTGAATCCATGGCAACGCTTCGATTGGTCAAACTGCACCAAATCACGTATATTGAGGGATTGGGGCATCTTCTATTGGCGAAGCCTCCTCAATCGCAAGGTACTCGAATACTTTGAACGATCACTGGAGGCCTGCAAAGAGCATCAGAGGGAAAGGGGGCATGTTGTGACCAGCGAGGATAGAATATGTAGGCACTCGAAACTTGTGGCGCTGCTGAAGCATAGCATGTGCCAAATGGAATTGGGGCATCCGGATGAGGCATTGGCCGAGGCCGAACAGGCCGAACAACTGATGGACAAACAGGGTGACACTGATTTTCGTGTAATACTGAACAAATGCGATGCCCTCATTGGTTGCAATCGGTTTGAGGAGTGCCTGGTGAAGCTGTATCAGGAATCGCGTCGATTCCAGGGTCAGGCCATCAAGCGGCGCTTTGAACAGCATCGAAACTATGTGAGTGTGCATGAATTGTATGAATAGCAACGGTTCTATCGGTACTTCTTTGAAAAAAAAAAGACACTCAACGTGCTGGAGGATTGTCTGGGCAATCGTTTAAATCCATTCATTCACGCCAATTGGCCATTGATAACGGATGTGGGTCGACGTACTTCAATCAAGTCCGTCTTGATGCCACACCCACTCTGGCAACAGCTGAAGGTCAATCAGACCTGTGACGTTGAGAGCATCATCAATAAGCAACAGATCCTACTGCCCACCATAGAGCAAGCGCGTCGTAAACGTGCCCAGGACATCTACAACTACACCTACATGGGTAAAACTGGAAAAGATGTGACCATGTTGCGTCAAATGCAAATCAACAAGAGCTACAGCAATTCACTCAACAGCGAATCGACAATCCTGCTGGACAGACTGTGCAGGCGGCAGGTTGCAGTGGCGGCCAGTTTCATGGTAAGCCTCATTCGTAAATCAAAGAAATAATAGATCCTAAGTTTCAGTTGAACACCAAGGTCCCTTTTGTCAGTTACCATTCAAAGATTAGTCTAACTTAACGTGGTATATACATATACCGTCTATCATATCATCATTTATCACATATGATGATATGATATATATTTTTACTTTAGCCTTTATCGAATGGAATCCGATTTTTAATATTACAATCGATCCATGCCTTCGTACAAACGCTAAAAAACATACTTATAAAACTTACAGCGGATATAGATTGATATATTTTTCTTTGTGAATAATACAAGCTGATTTTGAAGACATATTTATTATATACTTATATTTTATAAATAATATATAATATAATATTAAGAGACTATATAGGACTTCTAAAGTTTATATCCTCTCTAGATTTTTAAATCTATCTTATTTATTTATATTATAAATATTTTCATTAACAATACCAAGTAGTCTTTATGAAATTATATGTATTTCCTCTATATTGTAATATGTATTATAATCAATTAATGAATCCTAATAACCGGGTATCGGATTCGATCTTCGATAGATTGAAATTTCGGTTATGGTTACGGTTTCGGGTTTTAAAAATGAAACGTTTTTCACGCCTACGGTTACGGTTTCGGTTTTGATTTCATTCTTTGATTATAGACATACTATTTATAAAGTATATACATTTCCTATAGAAAATGTTGCATGCCCGCCAACCCATGTACCCGATCAAGGGCAAGTTGCGCGAGGATCACTTATATTTTGTAGAGTATCAGACACGTCGTGATTGCTTTCGTATGCTGCGTGAGATCAAAAGATTGCGACGCGAGCGTAATCTTGAGCGTCTTACCAACTATGTGAATCGGAAGATGTCGAATATAGTAAGTGTGAAAACGAATCGTACTTTACCCTGGAAATTGGAGTTTACGTATGAAATTTATAATACCCTTGGTATGGCGCATATCGATAAATTAACGGTACCAAGAAATATTGATTTTTTTGATTTAAAAAATATGCCCATACTCTATTTACTACCAAGGGAACGAAATAGGGATTATTCTGTAGAATTCGGTGGTCGTAATGTCTATGCTGATATGGAAAAGGATAATATGCGAGCAAATAAAGCGCTGTAAGTACTCAATGAGAAAAATTTATAAAAACTATTCAAAATTCAATTATTTTATCAAAAGACCATTAAGGATATTTTGTTTATTTAATTATATTTCATAAAAGTTTATTTTAAAAATATCAAGGTACATAAAAAATGAGGAAACTATCTGTTTATACGGAATGGTTGAAATTTTTCTACCATTTAAAATAATGATGAATATTCCAGGGATTGCATAGAGTACGAAATTCTACTTAAATATAGTAACACTAGTAATTACACATATCACTAAAGTTACTATGTTTAAATAGAACCAAATGAACTGGAACAGAACTTATAGGGATTACTATGTTGATATTTTATGAACAGACTTCAAAATAGATTTAAGAAACACCAACTTAATAGTCATATGTTTTATACGTCTGTACATATACTATATGTATATTATTTCTAATATCTGTTTTTTTTTTGTTTTGTGTTTTAATCATGCAGTGAGGATATTGAAAAACTGAACAATCGTTTGCAGTACTCACAATATCCGATCGAGCGTTGCTATTTGCTCTTCGAGATGGCCCGTGTGCATTTCAAGGAGGCGCGTTACAACAAATCCATGTTGCTGGCACGTAAATCCGTGCTTGGTGAGTGAATGATTGATTGACTGAGTGATTGATTGATTGACTAATAGATTGATTGATTGGTTGATTGAATTATTGATTGCTGATGGATTGATTGACTGATTGATTGATTGATTGATTGATTTATTGATTGTAAGATTGATTGATTGGTTGATTGTTTGATTGATTGTTTGATTAATTGAATGATTGATTGATGGTTTGATTAATTGAATGATTGATTAACTGATTGATTGAAAGATTAATTGATTAACTAATTGATTGATTGATTGATTGATTGATTGATTTATTGATTGTAAGATTGATTGATTGATTGATTGTTTGATTGATTGTTTGATTTATTGAATGATCGATTGATTGTTTGATTAATTGAATGATTGATTGATTGAAATATTAATTGATTGATTGATTGATTAATGAATTACTTACCCTTTCATATATATATTCGTCTAGAGGCACGTTCATGCAACAACAATGTATGGACATTCAATGCAACATTCCTCATCTGTCAGGTGCATGCATCATTTCAACGATTCGAACGATTGAAGGAGACGCTACACCGGGCTGTGAAGCTGGCGCATATACTGAAATCATCACAATTGTTGGCCTATATTGCCATATGCGAGGTGGCCAACAATTTCATATTCGATCAGCGCAAGATGAACCTTGAGGCAAGTTTGCGTAGACAACGCAAACATTGAGATCAAATCCATGGAATTCTAGCAGAAATTGTTGGTCGAAAAAGCAACAACATGAAGTGCAGCAATGGCAGCAGCAGTAACATCAGCAGCAGCATTAATAATCAGCAATAGTTGCTGCTGTTGATGTTGCTGTTGTTGCTGTTGCTGCTATCGCTGCTGTTGTTGTTGCTTCTATTGATCTTGGTATCATTTGGAAATTTTCAAAAAAAAAAAATAATTATTCTGTTATAAGTATATTTTGTAGCTTTTATTTGTTGGTTTTATTAAATGTAATTTGTTTTGTGTTTGTTTCTATGGTAGCAATAAATAAGTATTAGTATTAATTAACAAGCATTTAGCATTAACAATTCATTAACAATTATAATAAATTAACAATCAGCTGATGTTGCTGTTGCCGCCGTCAAAGGCATTGCTGATGTTGCTGCTGCTGCTGCTGTTGCTGCTGCAATTATTAAGCAATGCTGCGCTGTCGCAGACGCAAACGCCGCCAACGCTGCTGCTGCTCTTGCTGTTGTTGTTGCTGCTGTTGTTGCAGCTGTTGTTGTTGCTGCTGCTGCTGTTGCTCTTGCAGCTGCTGTTGCGGCTGTTTAACCTCTGCTCTATTAGCCATGTCATCAACAGTTTCGCGACTTGGCTCATTGTTTATGTTGCTGCCGATACTGCCGATGCTGCTGCTATTGTTGCTGCTGTTGTTGCTGTTGTTGTTGCTGTTGTTGCTGTTGTTGCTGCTGCTGTTAGGCTTGACAACGCTTTCATTGCTGGTAGCTGCTCTTGCCTCCTGTACTGCTAGCTGATGCTCGTCATCGTCTTTATTATCT
>JBANCZ010003089.1:0-12500 GCA_037040025.1 Sphaerogastrella javana
GCACTCAATTTAATGTATTCCTATTGTTTTATTTTTGAATAATTTAATTAATTAATCAATTTAATATATTTTTCAAATAATTATAATACTTACAGAACCTTAGTTTGGTTTTAATATGTGTCCAACAGATTCCAATATCAACGAATTAAATTTGTTATAGTTGAGTTTATGCTTATATTTATATTTATTTATTTTGTTTATATTTATTTAAGTCTATCTATCTATCTACCTATTTATATATTTTTAGTTTTACTCTTTTAATTTTCCATTTCATTTGAGTTCGTCTTCATAATTGAATTGCCTTGTGTTCATTATCGTTATCGTAATCGTTATCGTAATTTGACTGCTCAATTAGTTGGCTGACAGCAACACAGCTTGAACATGTTCAATCATGCCAAGGTGTGAATTATTACATCAAAGAGTTTAATTGAAATCCATAGCAGGGGCCCTAAAACGATCTACAACGATCTCCCTCCCTCTCTCTCTCTCTCTCTCTCTCTCTCTCTCTCTCTTTTACAGTCTTTGCTCGTCGTATCGCACATGTCTCATCTTTGGAAGATTTGCCATCTCTCATGGACATCGTGAGCTTAACAACTTGTAAGGCCACAAGGAGTTTGCAGTCGTTAACTATGATTTGTAATCTCTGCAACATACAGAGTTCCCTATTCATGTTGTTGCTGTTGTTGTTGTTGTTGTTGTTGTTGTTGCTCGTATGTAATGATAATTTCACACGCCGCGTTCTGTTGTAAAATTTTATCGCTAACCTGACCAAAAACCTCGACGATCAAATCAATTTTTTATTATTTTATAGTCGACGCCTGTTGTGATGCTTGTTCTTCTTTTTGATGTAGTTGTTGCAGTTGTTTTTGTTGTTGATGTTGTTGTTGTTGTTGTTGCAAAGCCTCTTAAAAAAAAATAGCTAGAAAACTACATGAATCCAACTTCTATTTAACTCATAACTAAAATTCCCTGACGAGGCAATCATAGAGCAGCCCAATGCTTCAACTTCAACTTCAACTTCAACTTCAACTTCAACTTCAACTTGAAATTTTCACTTGCAACTTCAACATGCAACTTGCAACATTCCGAGTGTATTACATTCGCCTGCGTGTAAGAGTTGTTGCAGCAATGCTGCAGTCGTAGAGTCCTGAGCGGGGTCCAATGCAGAACAATAGATGGCCCTATTCCAATGTGAACAATGCACAAATCATTATCAGTAATTATGCATTGTTCGCACAGAATGTGCGGCTGTCTGTCCGAGTGTCTCTCCCAATGTCTGTCTATATGTCTGCCTGTATGTTTGTCTCTCTGTCTGTCTGTCTGCCTTTCTGTCTGTCCGTCTTTCTGTCTGTATGACTGGCTTGTTGCCAATCCTTGTCTGTTGCTTTTGCTGCTTTTAGTTTTGATTGATTGGTTGATTACGCCTGGCCTTGAACTGACCTCTCTTTGTCTCTACCTCTCTCTCTCTCTCTCTCTCTCTGTCTCTCTTTCTCTTTTTCTCACTCTATCTATCTCTCTTTATACCTATAATACATATGTACCATATTTATTTATGTACCATATTTATTAATAGCTCAAGCTTTGCCATTTATGCTTGATTCAATGTCCACTGATAAGCAAGAGCTAAGCGCATTATATATTCAAAATGTTGGCAATTTAATTGCCATTAATGCAACTTGCCCCAATCCTCTCAAGAAATAAGGCATAAGGGAGGGGGCGTGGTCGTTTGCGGTTGTATGTGTTGCATCGCATGGCATCACTCGTTTGTTTAGAGTCATTTCCCAAATTAGCTGATAACAGCTGCAGAGCTCAGTCAACGCTCATCACCACATGCATAAATCACTCAGGCTTCTCCCCCCTGCTCCTTCTTCAACATTGCATCCCCTCAACCCCTTAACAACCAGCCTGCCTGCTATGTCACTCTGCCGCTGTTGTTGCTTGGCAGGCGCGAAGAGGCGAGATAGATAGAGCGAGAGACAGAGAGAGAGTGGGAGTGAATATAGGACAGATAGAGAGAGAGCTTTATTCTTAACAGTGAAATAGAGAGAGCGAGTGTGAGAAAGAGATATATAGAGCGAGATAGAGTGCCATGCTCTAATATTCTATTCTGTTGGATGCCTGGAAGACTAAAATCGCCTTACAAGGGACAATTTTGAAGCTAGAAATTTGTGTTTTGGAATATATATGTAAAATGGCACACCCACTTATATCGATTATCGATATCGATTACCGACTAATGATATCGATTATCGATATACATTATTGTATTATATAACTATAAAGCATCGAAAATACTATACTGCCACAAAAATACTAAACTGCCGTAAAAATACCATTCTTTTCCGAATATACTAAAAACAGGGTCCCTACTGTCGGGCCAGTCCCTACTATTGTAATAGATCATTCTGTAGTGCAATTTAAATTTAACTACAAGATAGTTAAAATACATAAAATATATGTAGAGATTTTAAAACATATTTTAGCAGTAATTCAAACTTGATTTAATTAACTTAATTAACTTAATTTAACTATGGTCATAAACTACTTAAACTGGACTCGCTGTAATATCTCCATCTGTCTCTCCCTGTCCCCCTCTCTCTCCCTCTCGCTCTCTATCTCTCTCTCTCTATGTTTCTCTCTCCTTCTCATTGAGTGTGTTGCATGTAGCATGTTGCACGTTGCACAGTGTCCCGCTGCATGGACTGAGTTGGCGTTGGGTCATAAATTAAGCTGCATTTGGCTATTTTTGTGGTCATTAGGCACGGCTGCAGTTTGTCTGCTTTTGTTTTCCCCTTTGCTTCTCTTTGTGTCTTTATCGCGGTTTTCTATCCATCTCTCGCACACACACACACACACACTCTTTCAATCGCTCTCTTTGCATCTATCTCTCTCTCTCTCTCTCTCTCTCTCTCATTCTCTCTCTTTAGATATTTAAGCTAAAGCTGGTAGCTAGAGCCTACATTTTGTGTCTGTCTTTGTGACTGCCTGTCTGTTTGTCTTTCCGTCTCTTTCTCTCTCTCTCTCTCTTCTCTGTCTGTCTGTCTGTACGTCTGTCTGTCTGCTGCCAGTTTGTCAGTTAGTTGTGTGTCCTGTTGGCCATAAACGCTGTCTGCTCTGTCCAAAGACAAAATGCTGGCCAAGTTTTAATGAAGTCTTGGCCTAAAGTTCTCTATGGCTATATAGCTATATGGCTATAAGGCAGCACGGCCAGCTGATTTATGCCTGGCAGACATTATTATGAGCGGCACAAAGTGTTGAAGCAGGGGAGGGGTAGGTGGAGGGGGAGGGGGTGGCTAGAGGCTGCACTGGCATTATGAATTATGTGACTGTTGCTTCTAAACAGTGATGCCAAATAATTTCTTACAAATTTGGACAAAATAAAGAAACTATATAAATATATTATATAATATAATTATAATTATAATATAATTTAATATAATAATAAAAAATAAATAAGATAAAAAATAAATTGGGAAAGAGGATGGAAAAATACATAGAAAAATAGCACAAATAAGTTCTTTGGCTAAATCACTTAATTTAATCCAATGTTGGTTTATTATCATCAAAATCTAGCTTTTTTATGTCTATAAATTGTTTTACTTTCTAAGGCTATGAAATTTAATTTATGTGGTATTTTTTAAATTTATATATATTTTTGTATTGTGAAAATTCTTTTACTTTCACAAATTACTTAAAAAATCTGTTTTTATAATAATTAAAATTCTAATTTAGGTGGCAATACGCATAAAAAAAATGATATAATTAAAGGATGGATTACCGAGCAGGGGATGATGGATTTCTTTTTAACTGGACAATTCTTTAAAACTGGACAAATATGTCTGGAAAAAGTATAATTTGGCATCACTGATGAGATATAACTCACCCACTCACTCCCCCTTTCTCTCTTTCTCACTGTCTCTGTCTATGACTGCCCGACTGTCTATGTGTCTTTCTTTCTATATGGCTGTCTGTTGGTTTGTCCGTCTGTCTGTCTGGCTGTCCGTCTGTCTGTCTGTCCTTATCTGTGTACCTTTACATGTGCTACAGTTCAATTAACATAATTAATGTGCGTGTCTTTTGTGGCCAAGAGGTCTTTTGATGCAAGCCACATAACACATACAAATACACATACATTTGTATATGTGTGTATGTGTAAATATGTATATATGTATGAAGGCATTTATACATTTGTATATTGCTCACTCTGTGCCTGTTGCGCGTGGGATTCATTTGGCTTTTCGCATTACAACATTACAAATTTTCATTTTTGACCTCAGTTTTAACACCAACAGCAACAACAACAACAAGATGAAGAAGAAGAACAACATCAAGATCGTCATTATCATCATCATTATCATCTTTATCATATTCATCATCACAATCTTCATCTACATCAACAACAACTAGCAACTAGTTCAAGCTGAACTTCATCTCAGATTTAGTTAAAGCTCTTTGCTGCAGCCCATTTCATTTCACATTTAGTCTAATTGCCAAATCATTAACTGCCAACTATGAGGTGTTAACACACACACACACATGCACACATATGCTATATTTTACCTGCATTTTTACAGCCATTACATTCATTATGACTTCATCTCAAGGCCAACATAATTTTACCCTAACTTAACTCGAGTTGCGTAACTTTTGCTCGCTGCTACCAAATTGCTTCTCATTCTCTCAACTCACACACACTCACATTCATACTCACAATCGCATTCATACTCACACTCACACCCATACTCATTCAAATTGACGCTCACACACACACAAGCTATAAACTTGATTTAACTGGATTTGTAGTTAGGCTTTACGACTACGCGTACTTGCACTCGTATTCATATTCGTATTCGTATTTAGTATTCGTATTAGTTATTCTAGTTACAGCACTTATGCATGAATACTTCAGTGGCACTCGGAAAACTGTGGCAGCTTTTCATCCAAGTGAAAACTCAACTCTGGCGGAGTTTTGGCTTTTAAGTGCCTTCTGCTACTATATAGTATATGTTTTTAGACCCTGTTTATAGTTTAGTTGATACATTCATTTGCATTGCTGAGCAGCTGTTTTATGCCTTAGTTTTTAGTGTTATAGGGCTGACTGAAACGTTGCCATTAAATTATTTTATTTGTTACAAATGAAGTGCAAAAGGTCGTTTGAAATTTTATAGAAATGTTTAACATAAGAGTGAATTTATTCTTCTATTTTACTATACTATTTGTTTATCTTATATAAGGTTTGTTTTAGATTTTAAATTATGAATTCTTTTTCCTGTATTTTATATTTATTATTTTAATTTTATTAAAATTTTTTAAAATTAAACTTACATTATCATTCATTTAATTATCATCTTTATATCAATGTCTGTTAAGCTTGCCCCTTTTAACATGGCGCAATGTTAACTTAACATATTCTGTAAACTGCGAATTCTGTTACTGCTTAAATTCGTCTATGGGCGACGCTTTGTTTATTGCTCTCTGTTTTCTCTTATCTGCTTTGATGCAATGTTTGTTTTGATGCTCACTAAGTACTCTCTCTCTCTCTCTCTCGCTCTCTCTCGCTCTATTGCTCTCTTGCCCTCTCAGTTTTCGGCTACTCAATGCATACATCCAAATGTGCATTGTTGCCTTTGCATTTGCTATTCTCTACTCTCTTCACTTCTTTACTGCTCGCAAAGAGTGCATAGGGTAGTATGACTTAATCATCATTAAACATAAATATTATATATATATTTCTTGTGCATAAGAGCAAGCACAAATTTTATAATAATTTAACAATTAAATTACTGAATAAAATAAAATATATTAAATATATATATTTATATGTCATAATGTAATCAATATTTAGCACAGGGTATTTCCAACTACATCAGCATCTGCATTGCTTCTGTTAACAGCGCGTAGTGTTAACATAACATTTTCGGTGCTCTGCGTTCTGGCGCTGCTAAAATTCATTATTGGCGCGTTCTTTATGGTTCTCTGTTTTCTCTTATCTGCTTTGAAGCTATGTTTGTTTTGATGCTCGGTGCCCGCTCCCTCTCTCACTCACTATCTCTCTCTCTCTCTCTCTGTCACTCAGCCATTAAAATGTGCAGTGTTGTCATTGTATATGCTCTGCAGTCTTCTCTTTGTTCTCTTCTTTGTTGAAGCTGCCAAATATGCTCTGTTTGATGTTGTTAGAACGCGTGGGGTAGTATGAGCTGTGAATAATTATAATCTATATTGTATATGTATATAAATATGTATACGTTTTATGGAGATCTACCAATTACTAGAGAAACTAATATAAAGAATAATAAAAATAAATCATGCCAGAGAAATGTTTAATAATAATTGTATATGCAACATTTAGCAAAGGGTATTTGCAATCACATCAGCATCTGCAATGCCAGCAAATTGCGTTTTTCGTTTCGTTTCGTTTCGTTTGCATGATTTCATTAGTTGTCATTTTCTGCATCTGCAGCACTGCAAAATGAAGAGTGCATTGGTATTCTGATTCACTTTGAATGCCTCATTAGGAGAGCAGACTACGTTGATAAGGTAAGGGCATTTCGAGTGCGTTATGTTGTTGTTCTTTTACGCAAAATACAATGAACAAGGAGCGAAAGAGACAGTGAGAGTGCAAGTAATAGAGTTCGCGTTGATCTCTCAAGGTTGTAATTTCAGTTACACTTATACAAAAGGTGGGGAAATCATATTCAATGCGGGTGGACTTTGTTAATATTTGATGTTAAACGCAGTGTCTAATTAGTATATGCTTTTAAAATGATTTGTGTATAAATTTGTATAAAAAATGTCATATTTTAGCAGTAAAACACTTACTTGAATTCTAGCTAGAATTTTATGGCCAAAAGAAAACATTTAGAATCTTGAAGAATATAACAGCTGTACAAATTTTATGTAGCACACTGTTAATATATTTCATAAACAGCTGAGACTGCCCTGTATCCTATAAAACCTAAGACTTCGCCTCATTTACCAACGTCTAGATGTGAATAACTCAAATTTAACTTCTGTAAATAAAGTTTGTATTTATTGAATTCTAGAATATTTGTTAATATTAAACTAAATTATAGTACTTTATGGCAGTGGATTGAATTAAACTCAACAACTGTAAGAAGTGGAAAAAGTTTAGAAAGATTTACATTTTGACCCAACAGAAAGTTTTTCTTTTTCCTAAAGACTTGTTTAGTATTTATTTATTTAGCTCTCGACCGAGTCTTCTATGTGTGTGTTTGGAAAACTTTAAAGGTTAACTTTTAACGGCACTAACGCTCCCCCTACGCAACCTGCTTCCCCCACTTTGCTTTGCTTTATAATATGGTCCATTTGCCTGGAAGTATTTCCCGGTCTCAACTATCTGGCGTCGAGTGGCAAAGGTACTCGAAAACAATTTAAAAATTGCACTCGAAAAACTGAGGTAGGCGACACTGGGCTCTGCCAAAGGTGTTGACAGCTTAAGCAGCCCTGCAAAGCGTGTGTGAAATATGATACGCTCATTAAGGGTTGTCCCCCCTTTCGAACCCTTCCCCTTTCACTCATCCATGCCTTGTCGTCGCTTGCGTGGCGCCAGAATTGGCCCAGAGACTGTGAGTGTGTGTGTGTGTGTGTGTATGACTATGACGGTGCCGTTGCGCCAAGTCAAGTGCATAAATAAATGGTTGGCGCGTTTGCTGCCTCTCTCTCTCTCTCTCTCTTTCTCTGTCTCTTTCTTATGAGCAGGCTGGTGATGATGATGATTATGCTGGCATTGCAGCGTTAAGCGGCTGAAAACTGGCGCACAGCTGCGCCCGCCATCTGTGATATATCATTGCAAGGAGCTCAGCTTTAGAATCGAGCAAGGACATGGTATGAGCAAAAGTACACCTAGAGAAATATTCAAGTAGGAAGCTATAAGAGATTATATTTATAATGTATTGAGTTATAATAAATAATATTAAATTTTATACAAATATAATAAATTATATTCAACTTATTGAATATATTCAAATATATTCACATAATTTGAAATATATTTAAATATAAACTTTAAGATATGATTGAAAAAAATGAATATTATATATATAATTTACAATGTAATATGCAAATATTGGATCAATTAAAACTTTACTACAATTTCTTTAATTTTTTTTCAATATGTTGAATTTTAACTAAAAAAACTATATTTTACAAAATGACTATATTTGAATTTGGATGTTATTTATTAAAATCTAGATTGATTCATTTCTCGCTGTGCATCGCCAGCGACACTTGACGACATTCTCGGCACACAGACAGCAAATATAATATTGCAAGTGGAGACGATGAGGGCCCTGCTACCGCCCACCCAGTAGCAATCAAAAAGGCCACAAAACCGACTGAGAGAACTGAAATGAAAGCAGTAGGGCAGAATGTGGCTCAAATAACACAAGGCTCTGAAATAAAAACAAAAGTGAGGCTGCAACCGTAACATCAAAATGGAGCTAAAATATCACACAGACAGACAGAGAGACCGTTAACTAGTTTGGAACTCATCCATGTGGATTTTATGCCTCTACACACTCTAAGACTTTAGACTTTATGATGATGCGGTAGTAGGCCATAAAAAAACACGAATTAAACTAAATGCAGCACAGTTACTAATTGAACATAGTTTGCTTTATTTGTAAATATAGGGTATGCGCAAGTCGAGTTGCTGTTGGGTCTGATTCGATCGGTATTTGATTTGTTGGCCTATGGTTTTAGCAAGTTTCGTTTTTATAGTGCGTGTCCAAGCGGCATAATAAATCACTATAACGCCCACCTATACGAAAACTCAGATCAACGATTAAGTCATCATCATCATCATCAACATCGACATCATCATCATCATCTTTGCCTGCATTTAGCAGACAGAGATGGCACTACGCCAAGTGAAAGAGACGGCCTCACTTGGACACGAGCCGGTGCTGGAAACAATGCGTCGTTTTGTCGTTAAAGTTTTTGTTGGAACTTTTATATTTATTATTATATTTATTATTATTATTATTGTTGTTGTTGTTGTTGTTGTCGTGCCCAAAAGCTGCCTCGAGGTCAAACGTTGATTCGGATTTGCACTTGGATTTTGGTTCGATTCGGGGATCGGAGTTCGGTGTTCGTTGTTTCTGGTTCGAGCTTGATTTTGAGTTCATCGAGGTCTGACGCCAGTGAAGCGCCGCAGGGGCAGCTCATTTCAAATCCAATAGAGATATTATCACAGCGACTAAGCAATGAAGTCATTTAATTTTGTTAACATTCAGTTAAGCGTATATACGTATTAAATTAATACATTACATTTTAATAGTTGCTTATGGCTTTACTAATCGTTTCAATCGAACGTACGAAGGAAGATATCGAATACTTTGAACATGTTTTACCTATCGAAAATATTAGAACCTTACTATTATATTATGTTATTATATTTTCAGTTTTTTTTTAAATTTTAACAGACAAATTTTAACAGATTTTAATAATCCTTTGAAGTAATATTAAATCTTAATCGCTAGACTAAAGGGCAATAAATTCGAAATCCTTTGATCCAATATCAACCTAGAAAAAAAACCTTTTAAAAAGTTGTCAAACTATAGATCAGCGTTTTTTTCTATATATTTTTTTTGTAATTGTATTTGTAACTTCACACTAGCTATACTATATTTAATACAATCTATAATTAATACTATAATTCTATATATAAGTAATTTTCTATAATGGACGATGATGAAGAAGAGGACTATTTGCCACCGGCAAATACCTATACCTTTAGCATACCTAACGAACCGGATCTATTATTGTCATATGAGACCTATAAGCCCTCGGTGGGTACCAGGCGGCTCTTTAGCGAACGTCATCGGGTCGTATATACAGAGGCATTCATAGAGAATGAGCGTTTGGGTACCTTGGCTGACTTGGCTGTACGAGCGTTGGCCAAACTGGGTGCCAGATATGTACCTTCGTCTGTATGGCGGAATCCATTGAAGCTGCGCATCTTCTATGACTCTCTGGATATAGATCTGCCACTAAAGGATTGCTATTTTGTGGAGGATGCACGTTTCTGGCAACGTTTCGTGCTGGCAAAGAGCGAGGATGTACGGCTGCTGTTTAAGAAGCTGGACGAATATGATTGGCGTGGTAGGGGTATTAGCATAAAGTATGAACAGTTGGTGGAATCGTGTCCAGCCGCGTACTGGCCAGAGCAACAGATGGCTGCATTGGGCGCCTTGGTCAAGGATTATGTGCACACCTTGCACATAAGCCGACTGCAATCGTTGCCGGATCATTTCTTTAACCGCTATGTTGCCAGTGAAGATGATTTGGAGGGCAGCTCCGAACCACCGCTGCTGTCTGAGGTGTCCAGTGATGAACTGTAAGTTAATTTTGATAAATGTTAGTGGATGATATTTCATCATTTCCATGCTAGAGATACCATGGACGAAGAGGAAGAGGGCGAGGAGGAGGAAGAGGTGCCACTACCACAACCAAAGCAAAAGGGACAGACAGTGCGAATGGCAGAAACGGTGGAGATAAAGGAGTTCGTTGATATCGTGGAGTCGGCCTCGAGCATTAAGATTTCACAGGAATATAGTGATCAGCTCTTGGTTGAACAGGCGAAGCGACGGCAGGCACGCGCTTCACGCAATGCAGCCCGTCAGTTCATCCGAGATTTGAATCGGGAAAAGATGAAGGATTATGAAACCAGGAGACAGGAACAAAAGTTGCGTGCGCGCAGACCTGGGCCGCCGCCCAAGGCCAAGAAGAAGAAAAAGGGAAATTTGACGGGCGTCTTCGATTTAGTTGTAGATCCAGAGCCGCAGGATAATGAAGATAAAATAGCGGATCATCGCAACAAGGATAAAATGCTTCGACAGTTAAAGCGCTATGATTATCCGGCCAAACATTGCCATCATATCGATCTGAGTTTTGTGCGATACTTCGATCAGCTGAATTCCCTGACGATCGAATTCTTGGGTCCCAAAATGGAACGCGAATATCACAAGCGGCACTTCAACTTCTCCTACGATGATATGATGCGTTTAGCCAAGGGTCTTATCACTCTGCCCCAGCTAAAGATCTTTCGTTTATGCAATAGTCGCATGGATCATCTAAAGCTGCTTATTGTGTGCCGCGCCCTCAGGCATCTCAAGTTCCTGACTTTGGTGGACTTTAGCAATGACCATCTGACCGATGAGTCCTCGTCGGCGCTGGAAATACTGCTTGATCGTGAGCGTATGCTGCAGGCGCTAGAGTTGAGCAATAACAAATTGGATATAGAAGTTGCTACTTCATTGGGCTCTGCACTGCGGTCTCATTATGACAACTATCCCGATGCCGAACCCTTGAAATACTTGGGCCTGGCACAGAATCCCTTCAAATTTGGCTTACAACAGCTCTTCAAAGATATCATCGGCACCAGACATGTGAAAAGGTTGAAGATCACTGGCATATTTACGCCCTCAACGGCTCTAATAAAAGATATATGCGATCTACTGCGTCACCACGAACCCCTGCTTTGGCTCGACATGTCGGCCAATAAACTGAATCCCGTCGTTGGCAATGTTTTACTATGCGCACTAGAGTCGAACCACCATATCCTCCATTTCGATTGCAGGGCCTGCGGTCTGAGCGACCTGCAGGAGTACGAGGCAGATGTCATAGTACGACGGAACAACTTTAGAGTGGAGAACAAATACCTGGGCGATGTAAATCAAACGGAGCAGAGTCTAAATCAGTATATGTCGCAACTTAAGAATACCTCTGTCGCTAAAGTGGAGCACGAAATGGCAGTAATGGGTCGTTGCTTAGAATCGCGTCCTACCAGGACCCGGAGCGTCTTTGTCGTCCCGGACGACCTGGTTGAGGTTGTAGCAGAAGTGGAGGAACCGGAACCAGATATATGGGCTGCGCTTGGTATAAAGACTGAAAAGGCTCCTGTAATTGAATTCAGTCGCGAACCCTCTTTCGAAAGCACCGCAAGCAGCAGAAGCGAATTTTTCTATGAACCGAATGAGTTTAACGAGAATGAGATCCGTATGCATATGTGCATGCCGTCGGATCGTTACTATTACTTCAAGAAACAACTGGCACATCAAAATTAATATATCGATTTAATAATTTTTACTGTGCATAAGCTAAAATTTTCTAAAAACAAAAATATGTTACGTTTACAATAGATATATTTGCAAAATACCAATTTCATAACAGTTTTCTTTTCTGTTACCATAAAACGTTTCATTTAACTTAACATTTTCTATAAGGCTAACAGTTTTCTGTTAGTATACCAGTTTTCTGTTATCTGATTATATATTGCGGAACAGGAATAATAACAGTTTTCTGTTAACGTAACAGTTTTTGTTTTATTAAACGTAGCTCTGTTAGATTTTACTTAACATAACAGGCATACTAACAGTTTTCTGTTAACTTAACAGTTTCTGTAAACTGAACTGTTTTCTGTTAGCCGTTCACTCTCTGTTATACTTAACATAACCCAGGTTAAGCTTTTTGTTAAGTTA
>JBANCZ010003090.1:0-13648 GCA_037040025.1 Sphaerogastrella javana
AGACAGACAGACAGACAGACAGACAGACAGACAGACAGACAGACAGACAGACAGACAGACAGACAGACAGACGGACATGGCTCAATCGTCTCGGCTTCTTATCCTGATCAAGAATATATGTACTTTTTGGGGTCTGCCACGCCTTCTTCTGCCTGTTACACACAAATCGACTTAGCACAAAGGTAATAGACCCTTTGGGTTTTTTAAACACAGGGTCTAACGATAACTACAATGAAAATAGATAAATCATTTTCAATTCATTCAATACAAACATCTTGTATTTATCCAGTGTTTATTATTTAATATGCAGAATAAAAACAGAATCGATTAACATTTTAGTTGATTTCAATTTATTATAGTTTATAAATCCTATTCTGTTAGGGCTTGTTTATTCTGCCGTTCAGCAGCTCGTAAATTCAAAGAAGAATGACTTACCTTAATTTGAATTTATGTTAATTGAAAATTTAGGTATGCTTCCCACATCCCTCAGACCCCTTCGCCCATTGTGGAGCGGTGTAACTCCGACTACTCCCAACATTTACAGAATATAAGTAAATTCGTTGTAATTATTAAACAGTGCATAGTATACTGGCAAACGGCAGTTAATTAGTCTGAGCAGCTGTTCTTGAAATGGCATGAAAATGTTGTAACTTGAAGGCTAACTTAGAAGGTTTGGCTAAAGCCAGAGTCAGGGTAGGAGTGAGAGGCAATGCCAAAAGCCATAAACATGAATCAATTACGAATTAAACCGATTAGAATTAGCAGAAACTTGCCAATGCCAATGCAAATTATCGATTACAATTCTGACTTGCATCTGGGATGTGCGAGAGGGTCAGTTGAGCCACCTCAAAACAACATGTGGTTCACAAAATTCCAAAACACATAGACAGCAGTTTGTGGTTTGGATATAGATAGAGAGAAAGCGGTAGAGAGAGAGAGAGAGAGAGAGAGAATGAGAAGGAGAGAAGATAATGGCATGCGACACTGTTGGAGATAGAGCTCTAAGGCGTTTCTGTCTCTGATTCTGTTGTCCGCAGTGTATTGTAATTTCTGGGGCTAACCAAAATACACCCGAGAAGCGTGCAGAGACACTCGAACCGAACACTTTGAATAGCTTGGCATACTCATAGTTACACTGTAAGAAATTTTTGAGTTTATTAATAAAATCAATATGTAGTCAATAAGTACTAAATGTTTGTAGGTTTACATTTTATGTCTTTATTTTGTTTTAATTGACAAACCTCTTTATTATTTATTAGTTATTCTTTATATATTTTTATCTATTCTGCCAGTGTCAATATTATGTGTTGCTTGCTACAGTTTCTGACGCTAATTAAATATGTGGCATATCAAAATGCTGCACGAACAGAAATCTCGTCTAGCCATTATAATATTTTGTCTAATACCTGAAATGACAACTTAATATGTTACTGTAAATACGACAAGAAGGGGAAGAGGAATATAGAGAGAGACTGAATCTTGCACTTCCCATTCTGTTAAACTTTAGTTCACTCGGGTCATGTTGCAAATGCAATTGGACTTTAGGGTTAAAGTTGGAATATATATATTTAATATCAAACAAATCAATTAGTTAGTTAGTTGCCGTCTGTGTTAAGTGTCAGTCCCAGTCAAGTGTTGCCCCAAGTGCAACAGTTTGATTCTCAACATCCTTGAGTGCAGATGAAAAGTAGCATCAAAGCAAGATTATGGAGTTGAATTAAAAACAAAGAGTACTTTCCATATCATAATATAGGCAATAATTATTTGAAAGTGGTAGTTGTAGGAAATGCAATCAATTAGTTGGAAACTAGTTTAATCATATACCTTCAATCACTAATTCATTAAAAACTATTTATCCAATTGATTGTGAATAATTCTAGATGAGTTCAATTAGACACTCAGATTATAAAGCACAAATCGAGATATTTTTATTTTATGCACCCTTAATGGTTAAATTAAAGTTAATCACCATATTGTATTGATAACAGATGAATAACGTTGAGTTTATGTTTATTACGAATGAAACCACAATAATTGCAAATCAAAGGCCGAAGTATCCTTCACCTTCCCCTACCCCAGCTCCTGGCCAATCCCTAAGTTTGCAAAACGAAAAGAAAATCACATTACAGTTCTGTAAGGCTAGCAAATTGCTTTCAATGTGGAAGAATGTAGCCAATGGAAAATTGCTCACTGCGGTCAGTAGGAAAAACAGCTGAGGAAGCAAACAAGGCAACTAAGGAAAATCTCACGCACACACTCACACGCGCACACATACACTCACACACCATACACACAAAGCATTTTCCACTTAAGAAACGGAAAATTCCAAAAGTCAAAGTAATTTGTTTTTTTTTTCTTTTCTCAGAATTATTTGTGTATTGTGTGTGTGTGTGTGTGTGTGTGTGTGTGTGTGTGTGTGAGTGTGATTGTGAGGGAAACATTTTTCTGTGCGTTTCTGCAATTGAATCGAGCTGTGGCGATTGGTAACTACAAGCGTCATCGTTGCGTATGCGTAATATTTTTCACTCTCTACCAACAATGGCAATCAGTGTAGCATTTGTTGAGTAGGAAGCAAAGGAGGGCACTTCAATGATTTTGATGATGTTAAATTTGCTTTTTTTTTACCAAAAAAAAAAAATTTCATTTGCGAGCCAATTGAATTGGAAGTTTCCCCCGTTTATTTTTATAGATTTGCTGGAGCTAATCAAGAACATTGGTAGATGCAACCCTTTTAGACATCTGGTTAAGCTATATCCTTTTCAATTTACGCCCAGAACCCTAACAAGTTTAAGAAGAGAATATGGGAGAAAGATTAAACACAAGTACAGCTGGTAAGTGTGTGCTCTGTTGTCTCTATCTCTATCTATAGCAATGGCCACACTAAAATCAAATCAAATAATCTATGCAATCTTTATGTGGTAGTACATCGAGAGGCGTTTCTAGCGTCTTTTTATAGCTAGTACGTGTTGCACGCAGCCAGCGCGAAATGTGCGCAAAATTGTTGCAAACTATTACATTTTGATATATGCGCAATTTAGTTGAATGTATATTCAGACCCGACCGGGCCAAGTTTTCTTTTTTCTTCTATTTTCCTACAATTTTTCCCGACTTTTTTTTTTTTTTTGTGAGCAAAAGCATGGAGCATGTTATACGGCCATTTTGTGGCTTGAACCAACAGCTGTTTCAAATTTGGCCATAAAAATAAATTTTACTTAGCGATTTTCCGACTTTTTTTGCTTTTCCCCTTCTACATATCTTGCCTGCTCTTATGGCGCCCATCATGAGATTTTAACAAAATTAAAACGATATATAAATAATATGTATATATATTCAGTGAATAGCTAACGATGTCGAATAAACAGCTGAAGGTCAAGTACAAGCTGTTACATTATGTAAGCTATCAATGCGAATAGCTTGTCGATGTGTTTGTTGCCCTCAGTTTTAGAGGAATTAAAACACATAAAGAAGATTATAAGGAAACATTTAAAAGACATATATTTTCATATTTATGTTGACATTACAATTTTTGTTTTGGGATGAATTTGCTTTAGATTGAATAGAGTTTTATAATTAGAATAACAATAAACTCGAATAACTATGTATAAATGATAAACATGAATGAATGATGTAATATGAATTACAGTACCTCGTACATAATCTATAAATATCTCGACTCTGCAATAATGCATTTAAAAATTGGGAAATTTTACACACATTTAGTTAATAATTCAAAGAATAATTCATAGAAAAGTGATGATAGCAGTTTAGAATTACACAATCATGCAATTAATATAATTATCTATGTATGTTTACTCTACATGATGACTCTTTAATTGCCGTCTGTTTAGCAAAATGTGCGTTGAATACCGAATTGAAATGTCAACATTTATTTAACTGTAATTTATCCAGACAGCGACACGACATGGGCCAACAATTGCATTTGTTATAGTTGGAGTTTTGAATTCGATTCGGTTTTAATTTATGTGCAATTAATGCAACTGCGAGTAATTTATTTTGAGGCAATACTAAAACTGTATGCATTTGATCAGTCGAGAATGCTCGACTTGGACATTAAATTGTGTATTTTGTGCTCAATCACATTTGGATTGTTAGAGTTTAGTATTGTATTTAAGCGTGCAGTCAAAGCTGCATATTATTTCAAACATAAGCTAATCAAATATATAGATTAGTCAATGATTATATAACAAATCCCATACACCCGTTTTTCCAAACAAACGAAAAAATTTTCAAAAAATATAGAGGACGCGCGTAAATGAAGCATAAAAAAGCCAATAAGCTTTTGCTGGTGTCAGCTTAACGTGAAACATTATGTTGCAAATAATACAATTATCCATGTGATATATATGTAATTTTAAATACAAATTTGCTGTATCGTATACAACAATATCAGTTGGACGTTGTCGGATTTGTGAGTGAGAAATTAACGTGATTGACGTTGCAAGTTATTAAATGTTGTAATGCATCAGTGAATGCGATTAAGCCGATTTACGACCATCGTTTTTCAATTAAAGGAACCAATAATGGGTATGAATGAACCCTCCAAAAAAGAACGAAAGAAAGAGAGAGAGACAGGAAAATATAAAGAAAATTGTTAAGTTCGCAACGTGTGCGTAATGCATGAATGGATATTGCGCATACGCCGCATGGCCCCACTGCGTTGCAATTGCATTGCATTGCGGTTTCGCAGCTTGTACTTGGTAGCTCGCTGTTTGCAGTTGGTAGTTCGCAGTTGGTAGTTCACAGCTACAAAGTGACATGCAAAAGCCGTAAAAGGGCAATGAGCGCAACGACAACAAAAGCTATGGCCCAAATGGTTTGACGACAGCCAGACGGACAGACGGACAGACGAACAGACGAATAGACGGACAGACTGCGCAACATCGCTGACACAAGTTAATTACAGAACGTTGACAAAGACTACGAAAAACAAAAAAAAAAAAAATACAAGAAATGAAAAGTAAAGGAAAACAGGAAGCGAAAGTATGAACTTCTCGTCGACTTCTTGACCGTTCGGGACACATAAAATTACTGGCATTAAGCGGTGAGTGTCGGGCGACACCTCTACAAGAGCTTACATAGTTTTTGTTGCTCTTCCCTTGTGGCTCCATCTTCTCTTTTCTGCAGCCATTGCTTTTTACAGTATTCCCGCTTCCGCTATTCTTGTTTTATATTCCATGTCACTTTGTGCATAATTGTTCTTTGCACAAAGAACTGGGAATAATACTAGTCAAAGGATTATGGTAAAATTAATTTTATTTCGCATATTATCATTTAAGGGGGATGAAAATCCAAAGAAAACGTCCAGCATAAAAATATATTTTTTAAATATTGATAAATATTATACATATTCTAGATATATATATACTTTTTTCTAAATATTATTTAAATATGATAAATATTATATAGTTTTTAAATTTAAACTTACATTACACTGTATATTTAAATTTAAACTTATTTTTTAAATGCTTGATAATATTCATTTTAATTTGATATAAATTCAAAAACAGACTAAATATTATTCAATTGTTCTTACACTTAGAACATTATTTGGGATTGAAATTCATACATAGTTTAGATGTTTTATCGCTCATTCTAAGATTGATTAACTATCACGAAATAAGGGGAATATAGTTAATATAAAAATCCATCTATTATAGCTTAATTACCATTCCAGCGAATTGAGGCTAACGAATTGAGAAGCGTTGAAGTTTTTTAATTTATTTAACTGAAACTATGTTAAGTTGAATGCTGATAAAGAGGGCAACACGAAAGGGGTGGAGAGCAGGAGGAGGCATTAAAATAGTTTAGCTAAAAGCGCAAAAGGCAAACAACAAATTTATGTCAACATTTAAAATGCAAGACATGAGACATGAATACGGAGAAAGACTACGACTCGGACTCTCACTCGAGCTCCAACTAAAACTCAGAGTCAAGAGTTGCCATTGCAGCCGCAGGACAATGGGACAATGTTATAGATAGTCAGACCAACAGACAGACAGTCAGACCAACAGACAGACAGACAGACACACAGACAGACAGACAGACAGGCGACAAGCGACGCTTAATGTGCATTCTGGTCACTTAAAAGCGCCCCAGACGGACCAAAGCAGCTGCCCGGAATTGAGAGCATACACTGAGCATAAAAATAAATCTCATTTATAATCACCTTACACAAAACGATTAATTTATCGAGAAAGTATAATAAAGCACCAATGATAAAGATGAATAATGCACCAATGAATGAAGGAAATTCATTTTTTAATGTAAGAACAAAATGTCTACAAATATTTTTATATATAGATGCGAATTGAAAATTTCCCAATGATTAACGTTGGAATATTCTATGAATATTTTCACAGTGTATTGATGTAGTGCTGGGTCAGTAGAATGTGCTCGGGGAGCAGCTGGGCTTTTTATTACTGCAGCATATTTATCTTCATCTTGAATGTCGGCGCGTTCGAGACGTGCATTTGATGTGCCTCCAAGTTTTGTGCTCTGTATATGCGTACATAACAGTGTATGTGAGAGTGTGTGAGTGTGTGTGTGCGTTTGTGTGAACTAGAGTGTCCTGCATGGTGTAAGGCCAGCAGAGGCCAATGCAGTCAATCGTCTGGCGTCCGCTTGCATTGCCTCTCGTCCTCATTGCTGTTTTGCGTTTTTGATGTCAACGCTTTGCTTTTGGTTTTTATGGTGGCAAAGTTGCCACTTGTACTGTCAGCTCTAACCTTTCACCTCCACCCTTCTCACTCCTTCTCTCTCTCTCTCTCTTTCTCTCTCTCTCTCTCTCTCTCTCTCACTCTCTCTTTATACATTTGCACTCTTTCTCTGTATGCACCCGCTCTATGGAGCCTCTCAGATGCTCACGTTGCACTTGGCCCTGCCGCTGGACATTCATAATTCTCTTTGAATTTATGAACACTAAACTGTTATTTACGATACTCAAAGGCATTTAATGTTATACAAATGTGACTGTGGGGAGTATGGCAGTGCAAGGATCTGGTCAAGGAATAAACTGAACAAAACGAGACAAGGCGATAAAAAAAGAAACCTAAAGAAATTAAACTTGAAATGGGAGCAACGTACACTTTTATATCATATGATATACAGTTTCACCATAGAAAACTATAATCTATGGGTTTTTCAAAGGAAAATTCTTTTAATTTCAATTATGAATAAGTTCCATATGACTTAAAGAAGAAGACAAATGAATTTGAAAAGAAAAGCCAAAGTTATAGTGAAAACAAGCTTAAGTTATATTTGAAATTGGCTCATTTTTAATTTAATTAAATATTTATAAGATTTATTTGACTATTTTATTTTTATTTACATTAATCGCACTCTTTGATTATTAATATGAATAAAATCTAAATTAAAGTTCTTTTAATTTCATATTGTATATAAATTAGTTCGGTATGTTTTAAAAAAAAACGACAAACGTATTTGAAAAGAAAAATTTTAATATTTTATATTAGTATACATTAATCACATACAGTCTATTCTCGATAATTGGAACTTCCAAGGGACCTTAAAAAAACTTCGAATTATCAAGAGTTTGGATCATCAAACGGTTCGTCTTTTATATTGTTAAGAGACAACATTTTATTACATACAAAAGTTAAGAGGTATGTACATACATACAACTGAATACCAATTGTCTCAAATGAGTTTGCACAACGCGTAGTTCAATTCTGTTTAACTCAAAAATTCTGCGAATATCAGTCACTAAGCTGATGTGCTTGTGCATAAATTTACTTACAATCATTGTGCTCTTTTTCTCTACAACTTCGAATTGTAGAGTTTTGATGCCGATTAATTCGAACTACAGCGTGTTTTTGTTTAATGGCACTGACTTTTTGCATCGTATTACCGAGAACATAAAAATGTATGGAAAAAGATCGAAATATCAAGAGATTTTGAAGGGAACTCGTGCTAGCTTTGAATTAATGAGAAGTGTGAATTATCAAAGGTTTGAATTATCACGAGTCGACTGTAATTCAATTACTAATACAAATAAAATCTTAATTAAATTTAAATTTCAATTTAAATAATTTTTTAAAATCGAATTCATGTCAATATTAATATGTTTTCATTTACGTGGGACCTTTTAAAAATTTCTATTTATTTTTGTTCTTTAAAAAATCGTTAATGTTGATAATCGATACGTTAAATAAATTGTGAATGTGATGGCGCTAATTCGCCATGTGCTGCTTGTTTCAACATTAATGAATAAATAATGTTTACAGTGAAATTTATGCAGCAAATTGAGCGTATACTGTAATTAATGTTCGTTACGCTCGTCGCCTAAAACCAAATGAAATTGAATTTAAATATTTGGTGAGTGGAGCTGGGGTTCGTTAATGCTTGGCCTTTTAGTGTCACATTAAGCATGCGACGTGTGGCACATGTGTAATTTTCTAAGGAAATCAACAATAACATAATAAACAATAGTTGTTATATTAATAACAACAAATAAATGTCAAGACAAGCTGAGTTCTTCTGACTTGGCAAAATACATAATATGTATATATATATTGATTTATTACACTGTGACATAGTGTATATGTGCTCTGTGTGTGTCTGAGTGTGTGTAGGTCTAGCTTTTGTCAACGTCATCAATATAAATCATTCACATTCATTCAGTAGCACATTCATGTACTCACTCTGCACTCAGTGCTTGCTCGCATATTACACTGGACTAATTTCCTACGTACACACAGTTGAAAATGATTTGATAATGAAAAGGAAATTAACTACGCAACGTATATACATATCTCTTTCCACACACACACACACACACACACACACACTCGTTCTTTCTCACTCTGCTCTCTGTATATGAGTGTATGTGTCTATCTCTATCTGTCTGGGCCTCATTTGTTGTGCTTAGCATACCGACTAGCAGCTGTCTCTCTGTGCATCTCTGCCTGCATTTGAAGTGCCAAACATCCGTTTCCGCTGTTTGCCTATGTCTCCTGATATGATGTGATATGTTGCAGCTGTGGCCTCCCTATCCACTCTCTCTCTCTCTCTTTGATTTTCATCTCTCATTCAGATTGTGTGCATGTGTGTGTGTCTTTTATGCATATTTCAAATACTGCAACTGTTGCCCCAGACCCCAAATACCCGCACAGACATTCCCTTTTTGGCTAAACTAGACATTGCCATTGTATTGCAATTGCTCCGTCTTCCCATCCCTGTTAGATCTTTGAATTCTTGTGAGCACGAAGCCAATGTTTTGGTCTATTTGCTGAGGCAGCAGCAGGATGCAGCCCAACTGAGTACCAGAAGACAACTGGAGCATATTTGCATGGCTGTCTGGACACTCTGGAAGGAAGCTTATTCGGTGTATTGAAGCTCCAAGTAGTGTAGACTACATGTAATTCGTATCTATGGCTCCATATGGAACCGTTCGAGTAGGTGGAAATATCAGTTACAGTAATTTTGAGTTCTTAGCCGATGGACCGCAGCATTCAAATATTATCAATACCTATGATTATGATTGTGGTATTTGTGGTATTACATGTTCTTCCATATTTCAATCAATTACATAATTCCATATAAAAACGAATGCTTAAATTCTAAGAATCGAAATAACTAATAAAATGTCCACGCATCGAAATCATTTTGTTATGTTGTTTTTAAAGGACAAAAATCAAAGATTTTTTAACCTGTTTGAGCACGATACAAAAGGTTAATGACTCTCGGCCATTTTTCTAGAGTATACCATAAATGAACTTCCCACGGTCCTTTCCCTTATTTCAGTATTCGCATAGCGCCCTTTCTGCAAATAGGATGTTTAGACCCTGTGTTTAAAAAACGCAAAAGGGTCTATTAACTTTGTGAAAAGTCGATTTGTGTGTAACAGGCAGAAGGAGGAGTGGTAGACCCCACAAAGAATATATATTCTTTTATTCAAGGAAGAGAATCCGAGTCGATTGAGCCATGTCCGTCCGTCTTTCTGTCTGTCTGGCTGTCCGTCTGTATGAACACCTAGATATCGGAAACTTCAAGAGCTACAGTCTACAGTCATATTTGGTACGAACGTTGCTGTGTGGCCGGAGCCAATTAAGTTTGCTTCAAATTTTGGATACCAACTCGCACTTCTAAGATATTGGGGAGCCCATTATTTTAATCGCCATAACCGTTTGGTGTAAACTTTGGATACCTGCCCCCACTCCCTCACTGGTGGAGCCCCAAAAACTAAAAATAGGAATAATAAGTGAAATTTTAAATACAGTATATTTATACATATTCACACTATACATCTACTGTCATTTTCATATTTTGAATACATTGCCCCACTCCCCCACAATTGGATATCAAAACTTAAAATCACCCTATTTTAAAGCTAGAACGTTGTGCTATAGCACAAATGGGCTGAACATATATCCAAAATTACATTACACACCTAATATATATCGATAATCGATATTGATTATCGATTAACGAAATTGATTATCGATATTAATTAGAGAAATCGGTTATCGATAATACTATACAACACCGAAAATATTATACTGCATAATACTATACTGCACCGAAAAACCATACAACTCCGGAAATACTAATCTGCTCCAAAATACTATTCGGTTCCGAAAATACCAAACACATGGATCAGTCCCTACTGTTAGATATTTTTAAACACAGGGTCTAATAAATTTGTAAATAAGTATGGATCCAAAATTTCATGTAACTATGTAAAATGAAAATAATACAAATAAAAACCATTTCAAATGATTCTGTTTCGGTTTCACTTTTTGATAGATTAAGATATTGGTTCCGGTTTCGGTTTTTAAAAATGATTCGGTTTTATCGGTTACGGTTACGGTTTCGGTTTCTTTATAAAGAGAACTAATATTTCTTGTTTATCTTTTAGATACTTTGAGAGCAGAAGCAACTGCAGCACACGTTGAACACAATATGAATATGCTACACGGACAACTCCTCCTGCTGGCACTTTGCTGCCTGGGCTTCGCTGAAGGTAAGATGTCATCTCTCGAATGAGCATCAGACATTATCTGTAAAATTGATTGAGTATTTTCAGGGAGGGTCCTTCGGCTGGCTAAGCAAACGTCGAGGCCCTTTAATTTTGGAGTTGGCAAGCGTTAAATCTACCTGAGGAGGAGGCGCCACAGGTGATCTGAAGTTTCCGAACTCTTATTTCAGCTGTGTGCTGAGAGAAAACGAAGACCACAAATAAAAAATTGAACTAAAGGCTAAAAATTAATGGAAACAATATCCAACTGTAAGGGACTGGCCCGACAGTAGGGACCCTGTTTTTATTTTTTTGGGGGAAGTATATTATTTTCGGAACAGAATAGTATTTTCGGAGCTGTATAGTTTTTTCGGTGCTGCATAGTTTTATCGATTTTCGATTTCTATAATTAAAATCGATTATCGATATCATTAATCGGTAATTGATATCGGTAATTTATATAAAAGTAGATGTGTAATGAAATTTTTAATATATGTTCCAAAGCATAACGTTCTAGCTTCAAAATTGCGCCTTGTACGCCGATTTTAAGCTTTCAGGTATCAACCAGTGGGGGATTGGGGATATCTATCCAAAATGTGAATATAGTAGTAGGCGTATTATGAAATACAGCACATATATGCCAAAGGACAAGGTTCTAGATCCAAAATGGCTCCTAGTAGGGCAATTTTAAAACTAGGTAAGCAATTGTGGGGGAGTCGGGCAATGTATCCAAAATGTGAAAATGACGGTAGATGTATAATGTGAATGTGCATATATGTCCTAAATCAGGGCTTTCTATCATTAAAATTGCACATTTTATTTTCACTTTTAGATTTTTGGGGTCCAACCGATGGGGATTGGAGACAGGTATCCAAAATTTGGATCCATATATGAGGGATTCAAAGTTGCTACCTTTAAAACAGTGACTGTAATAGCGATTTTAAATTTTGGGATCCCCAATTCTGGGGAAGCGGGGTCGGGAATCCAAAATTTTATTATGACAGTAGGTGTATAATGTAATTTAGCACATTTGTGCTAAAGCACAACGTTATATGTCCAAAAAAGAGCTTGTTATACCAATTTGAAGTTTTGGTATCCATTTATGGTAGAATCTGAGCTGGTATCCAAAATTTTAAAAAATCATTTGTGCGTAATGTGATTGTGAATATATGTGCCAAAACTCAACTTCCTATCTTTGAAATTGCGCCTGCTATTTGAATTAGTTGTTTAAACAAAAATCTTCAATTGCGGGGGAGGGGGGCAGGTATCCAAAATTTAAAACTAACATGATCTGCTTCGGCCATACAGCAATGTTCGTGCCAAATATGAATACTGTAGCTCTTATAGTTTCAGAAATCTATGTGTTCATACAGACGGACAGACAGACGGACATGGCTCAATGGACTCGTCTTCTCATCCTGATCAAGAATTTATATACTTTATGGGGTTTGTCAAGCCTCCTTTTGCCTATTACACAAAAATCGACTTTGCACAAAGTTAATAGAGTCTTAGTGTTTTTTAAAGATAGGGTCTAATAAATTTGTAAAAAAGTATGAATCCAAAATCATGTAAATATATAAAATGAGAATAATTCAAATAAAAACCATATCAAATGATTCTGTTTCGGTTTCGCTCTTTGATAGATTAAAATATTGGTTCTAGTTTCGGTTTCGGTTCTTAAAAATGAATCGGTTTTATCGATTACGATTACGGTTACGGTTTCGGTTTCTTTATAAATAGAATTCATGTTGAAGATACTTTGAGAGCAGAAACAACTGCGCCATACGTTTAACACAATATGAAAATGCTACACGGACAACTCCTCTTGCTGGCACTTTTCTGCCTGGGCTTCGTCAGCTGCAAACACATTGACTACGACTTCATGGATGCAGCTGAAGGTAAGATATCATCGCTTGAATGAGCATCAAGCATTATCTCTGAAATTGATTGAGTATTTTCAGGGAGGGGTCTTCGGCTGGGTAAGGCAACGAAGAGAGTTGGGCCCTTTAATTTCGGACTGGGCAAGCGTTAAATCTTCCTGAGGAGGAGGCGCCAAAGGTGATCTGAAGTTTCCGAACTCTCATATCAGCTGTGTGCTAAGAAAAGACGAAGGCGAATGCGACAAATAAAAAATTGAACTAACGGCTAAAAATGAATTAAAGCAATATCCCAACAACCCTGTGTTTAGTTTTTTGGGGAAGTATAGTAATTTCGGAACAGAATAGTATTTTTGAGGCAGAATAGTATTTTTGGAGCAGAATAGTATTTCCGGTGTGATATGGATTTTCCGATCAGTATAGTGTTTTCGGTGCTGTACAGTTTTATTGATTATCGATTTCAATAATCGGTATTATTAATCGGTAATGGATATCGGTTATCGATATAAAAATATATGTGTTATGAAATTTTGGAAATATCTTCCAAAGCACAACGTTCTAGCTCCAAAATAGCGCGGTATATGGCAATATTTAGTTTTGGTATCCAATTGTGGGGGAGTGGGTCTAGGTATCCAAAACGTGAAAATGTCAAAAGATCCATAAAGCGGAACTTTCTTTAAAAATGCACCTATTATTCCTATACAGTATAATTCGCTTAGCTGCCTCGATGCTTAGCTGCATCGTCAAGATAACTGCCTTAATTTCTATTTTTTCT
>JBANCZ010003091.1:0-13643 GCA_037040025.1 Sphaerogastrella javana
GGTCTTAACGATACGCTATGTGAGGCTTGTGCCGAGCTTAAATGGAAGGTACCATCAAAAATTCAAAAGGAGGCCATACCTATTGCCCTGCAGGGCAAGGATGTCATTGGTCTAGCTGAGACCGGCTCCGGCAAAACTGGCGCTTTTGCCTTACCTATACTGCATTCTCTGCTTGAAAACCCGCAGCGTTATTTCGCACTGGTATTGACCCCAACACGTGAATTGGCATTCCAAATAGGTGAACAGTTCGAGGCTCTAGGTAAGCGTTTATGAGTAATTATGCTAAACAATGATGAACCCGACTGCACAATGATGTTAAACCCATCTTTGATGTTTTGTTCTTAAACAAAAATATGAAATTATTATTTATTTATTCGTCACTACCTCTGAGCCCAAATGCTATCTACATTAAGTATCAAATTATTAGAACTGGGATAATAAAAAAGATTTTATAATTTTTCAGGCAGCAGTATTGGTATTAAATGTTGTGTTGTGGTTGGCGGCATGGACATGGTGGCACAAGGGTTGCAGCTGGCCAAGAAACCGCATATTATCATTGCCACGCCCGGCCGACTAGTCGATCATTTGGAAAATTTAAAGGGATTCAATTTGAAAGCCATCAAATATTTAGTAATGGACGAGGCGGATCGCATTCTGAATATGGACTTTGAGGTGGAGCTAGACAAGATATTAAAAGTGCTGCCTCGTGAGCGGCGAACGTTTCTCTTCAGTGCAACGATGACCAAAAAAGTGAAGAAACTGCAACGTGCCTCATTAAAGGATCCTGTGAAGGTGGAGGTCTCGAATAAGTATCAAACTGTTGATCAGCTGCAGCAGTATTACCTGTTTATACCAGTCAAATACAAAGATGTATATCTTGTACACATACTGAACGAATTGGCTGGTAATAGCTTTATGATATTCTGCAGCACCTGCAACAATACCGTCAAGACTGCGCTAATGCTACGTGCTCTTGGACTAGCGGCTATACCATTGCATGGCCAGATGTCACAAAACAAGCGCTTGGCAGCTCTTAACAAATTTAAATCGAAAAATCGCTCCATTCTAATATCAACAGATGTGGCTTCGCGAGGTCTTGACATTCCACACGTTGACGTAGTGGTCAATTTTGACATACCCACACACAGCAAGGACTACATACACCGTGTGGGACGTACTGCGCGAGCAGGTCGATCTGGCCAAGCCATTACAATGGTTAGTCAGTATGACATCGAGTTGTACCAGCGCATTGAGCACCTGTTGGGCAAACAGCTACCTCTTTACAAGTGCGAAGAGGATGAAGTATTGGCATTGCAGGAACGCGTAGCAGAGGCACAAAGAACTGCCAAACTAGAGCTCAAAGATCTCGAGGACAGCAAGAGCTTCAAAGGCGGAAAAGGTGGCAAACGCTTTGCCTCTGGTGATAACCATGATGATTCTGAGCATTTCGCTGGGGCGCGTAAGCGAATGAAGCCCATGGGGAAGGGCAAGGGCAAGGGCATGGGTAGTACGAGTGGGCAAAAAAAAAATTGGAATTCCAATCGGGGTAAAAAACGAAATTAGTCATAGTTTTTAAATTATTAATATCAATATAAATATTAATAATAATACAATACACAATACATATTTTATAAGTTTTAACTGTGTAATCTATTTATTCGTAACAAAAAATTCAAATGAATGGATTATGGGTATTTCTGCTGCCGCATTTAAATTTAAATTTAAATGATTAAATGATTTAAATGTCTTATTTTTACTGCTGCTGCTGCTGTTGTCCAAGGTTCACCATGGGTAGTTGAAATGGTTGGTGCTGATGTGGTTGTTGACATTTCTGAGTAAGTTTGAGTAAAAATTGAATGACGGAGTCGATAACGGCAGAGTTTCTAACATAGGGACTATAAAGGGTTATATCCCAAACTTTTTGTATGAGAACCATCTGATTTTTGGCCGCTGCATCCTGTGCTATTGACAAAAGAAAATTGGTTGGTATTGGGAACTTTTGATGAACGAACAATTGGTGAATCTCTCCTAGGTAATTGTACCAGTCAGCATTTGCCACTAGTGTTAATAGCTTTAAAGTTAGTTCGGGATAAATGCAACCAATATTGGCAGTCCATAAATGTTTCATGAAAAGTGACACTGCCCTTTCGGGAGACATTGAATGCAGTAGTAAATTATAGATATTCGAAACTTTATCCGCGCTGTACGCTTTGTACAGACTAAGATCCTCAATCATATTGCAAAGATGAGTTAGCATACAGTGGCTATAGAAGATCTCAGCAAAGGAATCAAAATAGATCATGAACAGTAGTCTATGACGCAACATAAAGCTGTAGGCATTGCCCAGC
This sequence comes from Sphaerogastrella javana, assembly GCA_037040025.1. NCBI lineage: Eukaryota > Metazoa > Arthropoda > Insecta > Diptera > Drosophilidae > Sphaerogastrella > Sphaerogastrella javana. The sequence goes on from JBANCZ010003091.1 coordinate 2,349, forward strand.
TGTAGTTTGGTCAACTTGCTGAGATGACACTGCAGCTCTTCTATTTTCTGTAACGTATGATTGCAATTGATCTCATTACAGCGACCATCCAAAAAGTTCCAGCACTTAATGCCGAAAATGTCCTTTAAGCGGAAATTAGCTCTGAACGCATTTGGAACTGAGGGCAAATTCGGCAGCTCTAAAGAAGGTAGTCGATATGGAGGCGCAAAAATAGGCTGAGTTGGTGTTGCCCCAATTACAGGTCCAGCTGGTGCAACATATCTTGCAGGTTTTGAATTGTGAAGATCGGTGGAGGAACAATGTTCATCTCTTGAAGCTTCATGTTGAAGTTTAGGTTTATCGGCGGTGTTGAAAGTAGATGCTGCCATCGGCCATTTCCGCTGGGAAGTTGTTTGAACTCGCGAGTTTATATTATTCATCTGTACCTGCAGTGATGGCGCAGGCTTTGGCTCTTCTTGTGTGTCTTCATATTTTCGGTTCTTTGCATTTGTCTCTTGTTGACATTTGTCATCTACTACTTCAAAATTAGTCTGTGAAGTGGGCTCTGTCGTTGTAACATTTCGTTTTGGTATACGAAAACTACGTAAATCTATTTTTGGCTGTGTATTGGCAGTAACCAATGTAGTTGTGTGTTGTTCTTCCAATCGTAATTGATCTTGTGGTGATTGTATATGTGGCACTTGTTGCATTTGAATGTTGTCGATAGTAGTCTGATTCTTTGTCAATTGATCTGTTTCGTTGTCAGAGTGAAGGTTGGTATCATCAGACAATGTCCCGTCCCAGGATGTTGCCACGGAGATAACATCATTATCGTCGTCGAGTTCATAATTTGGTATGTCTTGCATTATTGCGTCTAATTCTAATGGAGTTTTCAACATGTCTGCGGTTAAATGTTCATTTATTTCATGCTGCGTTTTATCATTAATGCTTTGCAAATAACTTTGAAGCTCCTCAACGTCAGGATCCTCAATGGGCATGCCCATATTGTGCATCGATTTTCCAATATCATCTTCAACCAAAAACTGACTTATATCCACGACTGAACTACAGGCATTTCCCAGCTTATCAACATTTTTGTTTACTCTCTCTGCTGCGGTAGCATCCTTTTCATATTCGGAGAATATATGATCGAACTGTTTGTTACTTTGGAGTAACGGTTTCTGTGTGAGAATTACATTCTCACATACGGATGTTGCGGCTAGAGAAATATCACTATCGCTGCCAATGTTAGGCATCGATTTAACACACTTACTTTCATTTAAGAAAGGCCGTAAAACTGTTCCATTTTGAATATCGTTGTCTTGAAAAATAGAGTGTGTATTATCTTGTTTTGAAGAGATCGTTACGCTTCGTTCTTCGAAACTTTGGTGTCCAAGGTTGCTCAAATTTAGATCTCCATCTGGAGGTCCGCATGTTGGTTCTATGGCTAATGCAAGATCATTTTTGTCAGCATTATCAAGCCAACTTTTCCCACTGTTTCGTTCAACAAAGCGCTGAGTTGTAATCAGTCTATCGAGTGTATCAATATTTTGAAATAGCTCATCAAGTATGTCTTGATTTGACGAGTTCAGGGCGCTCTGAGATTCATCCATAGAATTGCCCTTGAATTTTGATGCTGCATCAATTCTTAAATCAATAGCTACGGGCAACCTGTGTGCTTCTTCTATGACGTGATCATACATCTGCGACAACAAAAAAAAATGATTAGCTGGCAAATACTCTAATAAAGCACGTACCACAGCTTTTCTTTTCAAAGCACTTCGTTTGGAAATATTTGATTGGGCTTTTGTACTGCGTTGCACATCTTCAGTTACCTCAATGGTCTGATCATGATGGGTATTCGCTTTGTTTATAGATTTCTCCTTTGACATATCTAGCCCATTATCAAGTATTTCTTGCTTTGAATATTCAACATCCTGATCTGTTTTCCTTCTATTTTGTTCTCTACTTGGAAGTGTTAGTGCGTGATTTTCCTGAAAACAGAAACACAATTACTTGGCACACTTAACCCCCATAGCTTCATTTGATCCTCACATACCTTTACATTATCCATTTCCATATCGTTTTCTGTGTTTATTGAAGAGCTTAGTTGCTCAACTGAGGGAAAGATGGTCCCAAGCATTGATAAAGTGGTTGTACAATTTACCCCGCTGCTTTGCGAGCGCATATTGATCGGCGATTTACTGGACTTTTCATTGATGATTTCAGATGATGAAATGCCCCCTTTTAATCGATTCCTCCACACGGAAAGGGGTTCACAGTCATCGAATGTTTCATTTTCAGATTGTCTTCTGACCTCCAAATTCCTTTGAGCTAGCCTCAGCAATTCCTCATCCCTTTCCTGTGTTGCAACAGCGTAAGGCATAAATATAAGTAGATATATCCAATATAAATTTAGAGTTCATACATCTGTTCTTATAATTCATATACAAGCATAATCCAGTACTTACTGTTCCAATGAGCACATACGAGTCCTCACTTGACTGCATACAGCTGCAGAAATTTTCGTAGATTTCTTGCCATACTTCAGACTCGAACGTATCCATGCCTAATTTCTGGACAATTTGTGCCCACATGCGTACAATATCGCGTTGCCTCATGATTTCCGCACATTTATCCCACTTTCAATCGATGCTTTAAACATAAATTTCAATCGACCGCCAACAAGCCTCACTTATCCAGCACGAGGCATTCTCTAAGTGCCGTTATGTGAGGGCTGCACACTCATACGTTCTTGAAATACCATCTTCCGATTTACTATCGGCATAAGCTGGCTCGATTAAAAAAAATATCGAAACATATTTTTATTTATTATTGATTAATATTTTGTTGAAAAAGTTGTTCTTTCTTATATGCGAATTTAAAAGATCAACAAATCGTTTGCAAATTTTAGATTGAATTACATTTTTCGTAAGGAATTTAGAGTAGTTTCGAATTGTTTTTATAACATCATTTTCTTATTATGCCATACATTTGAGTCTTATTCTTCTTAAGCCATCAGAAAATCAAAATAGTAACTTGTTAGGCAATTAAAGCTGTACAGCCGGTTCTATATAACGTAATTTCGAATTTTCGGATGGATGTACAAATATTTCTTCTAGCATTTGATTTAGGTGTTCGGATCCGAGTACGTAGTCCTGCTCGATGTTGCTATTCATAATGCCAACAAATGTTAGACGATTTTCTAAATTAATATTGTCACTACTGAGAATTTTCTGTAAGACTGCATTAATAAGTTCAGAGCCCATAACATACGGTTCATTCGCTTTTGATTCATTCTGAATAGCCGATAATTTCATGTGAGCAATATAAGGGCTTTCGTTCACCTTATTCGCGGTCTTGTATGTATTCATGGTTAATGTACTTAATACAAATCCCGCGGATGCTCTAATAAGCCATTGAATGGAAGACCGCATAAATACAGAATTTTAATTCTATCTAAATGTTATGATCTATTTTATTAAATTTATTTCTATTGAATTTTGCATGTCCCTTTGAAAGGCATGTAAATAACCACTAGATTGTTTTACATTTATTTATGTTTATTAAATCGTTCAAAGTAGTTCTCATAAAAAATAATAACAAATTGTTATATTATTTGTAAAAATTGAATATAAGCTATTTTATTGATTAAGAATTTAATTAAAACTGCAATTAATTTACGGAGTGTCATCATCATTTTATTTCACTTTAATACTAAAAGTGCTTTTGTACCATTAGTATTTTTGTCTTTTCTAAATTTTGGGAAATTGGTCACACTGGTTTCGTTATATATAAACAACATAAGCGTAAAATGCTACCTGGCGTTGGCGTATTTGGAACTGGAGAAATAGCCAATGTATTGGTACCGCTATTACGAGAAAAAGGTTTTGAAATCCGAGCTATCTGGGGACGCACAATAAAGGAGGCCAAGGAAACAGCAAATACACAGAATGTAGCATTTTACACGAACGTCATAGACGAGGTGCTGCTCAGGAAAGATGTTGATCTGGTATTTATAGTCTGCCAGCCTTTCCTCCATGCAGAGATATCTGTTAAAGCACTGGGCATTGGCAAGCATGTTGTCTGCGACAAACCAGCTGGCCTTCATCAGATGGATGCGATGAAAATGGTTCGCGCGTCACAATATTACCCGACGCTTATATCATTGGTGAATCATCCCCTGCGCTTTCTGCCCGCCTTTACACAAATGCGTCGCTGTCTTTTGGATGAGCTCATCGGTCCTCTATCGGGAGTGGTGCTAATGGATGTGAGAGTTCAAATGGGCACACTATTTCCCGAGAAGTACAACTGGATGTGTGATGCGCAGATGGGTGGTGGCGCCCTTAACCTTGTGGGCAGTATTGTGGATCTGGTTAGTTTTCTATTGCAACAGCAGGCAATACGTGTGCATGGCGTATTAAGGTCTTATACAAAAACTACCGATGCCATCAATGGCATCAGACAGATAACGGCTCCGGATTTTTGTAACTTTCAAATGGATCTATCCGGCGGCGCTATGGTCACAGTGGCTTTGCATAGTCATACAGTGCCAGCAAAGAGCTTCTCGCAAGAAGTGCTCGTCTATGGAAGCAAGGGTCATCTAGTAGTACGAGGTGGAGATCTGTTCGTGCTCAAAGAGTCACAACAAAAGGAAGAAGCTGTCTATGTAGACGTGCAGGATCTTCACTTTGCCACCAGCAACTCTATGATACCGCGACCATATATTAAAGGGCTATGTAAGATGGTAGGTGCTCTCAAGGAAGCTTTCGGCAGCAAGGAGTCGAGTTGGATCAAAGCGCCCGTCTCCACTGCTGCTACCTTCGAGGATGGCCTTTACGTGCAGGCCGTAGTCGAAGCCATACGAAAATCCAATGAGACACGTCAATGGCAGCGTGTCCAACTCAGTGCAGATGTGCCTTTCTATCATGATCAGATCATCAGATATGGATATCCGCGCATGTCAACCATGTAAACAAATAGAAATGCCGAAAGGAACTCATAAATTTCCAAATGAGAATTTGCTTACTATTGTACATTTGCGTCAACCAATTTAAAGCGAAGGAAATCCTCATTGATCAACAATGTATTTAACTAATTGTATTGGCATTTACATTCAGCATTAACACAAATGAAAACTCTATTTGTTTATTTTGTAAGTCTTGATTATATTGACCTGATAACTTCAAATATTTTTAAGAAAAACCGAATAGTAAACAGTAACAATAAGTAATTGCTTTTAAATTACAAATAATTTGTTTGTAAATACATACATATATTACTGTATTGTTTTTTTTTAATGAATAAATAATATATTATATATATTGGCACAAGACAAGATGTCCATATCATCAGCATAACCAAGGAGCTGGACACACCTGCTTGTTAGGATTGTGCCCGTTCGATGAACACCAGCCTTTCTGATAATACACTCCATGAGTAGATTGAAGAGTATGCAGAAGAGCGAATCGCCTTCTGAGACCAGAAGGTTTCGGATCGGTCCATTCCTACATTGACAGTACAGTCTTTGTGCCTGTGACCGGGTTTCCGTCATCGTCACGACAGGTAGACGCTCCAGTCGTAAGCCTGGGGTAAGACGCTTAACCCTCTGGTAGAATTCTTGAGCGTCGTTCTTGCTCCTACTAAACTCTATGCTCTCTAGCTCACGCCTTTCATAAATCTGTTTTTTAAGCTTGAAAAGGCGGTATTCTTCACGTCTCCTCTCCCGATATGCCTTAACCACAGATCGGTTAGCTCCAGCTTGCAGTGTTTTTCTATAGGTAGCGTCTTTTGCAGCTGTAGCTTCCCGACACTCCAGGACATCCCTGTCCTTTCCATCGCATTTCCTGGATAGCGGTAATGTCAGCCCCACACTTATTAAGGGTATCCGCTAAGGTTCGTACATTCCAAGTGCTAACTCTCAAATCATTCTCCTTTTTACGTTTGCATTTGTCGTCAACGTTAGTTCGAATCCATTCCGAGGCTCCTCTCTTCCATTGAATATTCATATTACGTGGGTGGATTTTAAGTCCTTTAGTTTGCCACCCAACACCCGTTGAGTGACAATCCAGGAGAAACCACGTGGAGGTCGACATGAGGAGAACAAGGACAAGGATTATGCTGGCATTCACCAAGTTGAATGGAATCAATCACTTTACCTTGTGTGCTTTCCCCGAATCCTCCCTAATCATATATTATGTTGTCAAAAAAATTCTGCGGTATTTTTTTCTTCTTAGTGACTTCAAGCTTTTTCAAATGGTTTATAACGGTTTGGTGACTCATGCCTAGCTCTTGACCGATGCTACGGCTGCTACTATGCCGGTCTCTTTCGACCAATTCAGCGATTTTACCGCAATTTTCGACGACAGGCCTTCCGGAGTGTGGCGCATCTTCGACCACCTCTACACCAAAACGAAATCGTTAAAACTATCGTTGCGCGGTGGAAATGGAAACTGTATCAGGTCCATAAACTGCACAAATTTTATTGGCGGCTTGAGATGCATTTTTGCCTTTATCGTAGTAGTGCTCTAAAATATGCCGTATTATCTCTTTATTTTGCTCCATGCTTGCGACGCTATAACTCACGAACGACTAAAAAAATCAATCAAGCACGTGTTAGCGCGTGAAAGGAGCTATCCAAAAAGGTATAGCATGACCAGATGCGACGAATAAAACTAGAACAACGCACTTGCAGCCGCAACTTTCGAAAATACCGCAAGACTTTTTTGACAACCTAATATTATCAGCACCACCAAAAATTGTGCTTGATACCAGGGTGGTCATAAAAGAATCCGATCTGATAAAGAAAATAATCCAATAAATGTCCATCATAATTTTAATTTTTAAACGATGTTTTCTTTTACGGCAATACACTTTAACCTACGATGTGCAATTTCTTCTTCTTGGCGGAAACCAGATATAATTATTGACCGATTCTAATAGACTTTGTCGCTACATTTTTGCAAATCTTTTGCTATCAAATTTTCGATTTTATTTTATCTTCACACATTCTGGATAGCGACATCGGATGGTCGCCCAACGTTGTGTTCATCCTGGTAGCTCTTACGACCACACTTCAATTCAAATACTCATTTCACAATTGCGTATAAAGAAGAAGCAGAGTTAGAGTGCACTTAAATTCGGCGTTTAATGTTGTTGAACTTTTGCCTTTTAAATGGAACGTGTATGGCCTGAGACATCGTTGTTAAAAGATTGTTTTATCCGCTACTTTGTAGGAGTAATAACTTTTTAAATGCATTCCCAAATGATATGTCAGGTGGGACGATTGAGAATGCTCTCGTATTTATGACAAATGTACCACTTTATTTCGAAAAAAGATTTAAAATTCATAAACCACAAAATTTACAATCCATTTATCATACATGTAAGTTATTATTCTAAAATCATTTGAAGCTTGACTATATGAAACAAAAATTCGATCACATTGTATCTCTCCTATTCGACAGTATTCAAATTCGTACAGTTCATTGTAAACATGAATGTATGTTTTGGGTTAGGAAGAGGTATGTTATATCTATCTATGTATATGTAATATAAAATATAACTATGTATATTGTAATGGCAAGCTCTTTTCTGTGTGAAAGAAGCACTGGGACAAATGACATTGCAATATGGATTGTTTACAATATAATTTGTTTTTTTTTTTGTTTCATTTTTGGTATATCAGCAGTTAAAGGACTATTTGATTGTTTCCACATTAAATTACACAAAAAATTACAATGCTACCCTAAAGCCTTTAAAAGCCTGTATAAAACTTGCATTTTGGTTAATCAAAATGTCTTTTAGATCGCATGTTTTAGTAAAAAAAATAATCGATAAATAACTAATACTATAGTTAAATATTAAATGGATTTATCGATACATTTAAAACGCATTACACACATTGAGATTATCGACAATTAACTCTGGAAACACAAGAACGTAAAACTAAACTTTCGATTGTGATATTATTTAAATTCGATTAATGTGTGTATCTATCGCTTGTTGAGCTTACGCCAGAGCGTGTAAACCGTAAGTAGATGCATCACTCCAATCACAATTCCCATAAGGAGCACACAGTGGGACATGTGGACATCTGATATCATCATGTACTTAAGAAACACTTTGGGACTACGAAAGTGGCAGTACATCAGATTCTCTGGACAATCCATCATGCCTCGATCCATGCCATAAATTGCATTCAGAGCACCATGAAATCCAGCACGGAAATAGCTAAGATGCCACATCCAACGGAATATCGGTGTGATATCAATATAACGCGTACAAAAACCAAATACCGAGAACATTACGGCCAATATTGGGCCCAGGAAAACAGCAAGCTGTGTAAGCAATAAATATTTGACGTTATAGCGTATACACATAAGTTACTTGGAGGAAGTCAACAAATTGTTGGTATTACCTTTGTTGGTAGTGTAGCACCCACAAAAAAGCCCCACGCCTGTGCACTGAGTGTAGCCATTATAGCCAGCATCATAAAGTAATAAATCCGGAAAGGGTCCACGACATCGTTGCCAGTTAAATGTACACTAATTGCAATATACAGAGCGGCGCATAGACTCTAAAGGCAAATAATAAAAAACCAAGAATTGTATTCAAATCATAAAATAGAGAAAAATTATGGGGTGAATAAAAAAGCCTATCAGAGCTATAGAATGTATAATAATATAATATAGTATTTTCACAATCTATATAGTATAAATTGAATGATCCGTGACTTACCTGGAAAGGTATTTCAAAGGAAATCAGCGACAAAAAGTATGGACCCAGTTTATACCAGCGATTGAAGTGTTCCCGCGTTAGCATATCGATCTCCAGTGGAACTGCATATAGATATAACAAAATATTATTTATAAGTAACCAAAGGTGATACAAACTCTAGTTAACGTTAGTTCAAAGAAACGTTATAATTACAAACTCAAACTAAATTTTGATATTGAAGTCAACATTAAAGTACTGACATATTTTTGAACGTAATGAACATATGTAGGTCAGGTTAGTGGACCGCAAACGGTTAAAACCTATAGAGAGGCATATTCTGTATATTTAAAACCTGTTCTTAAAACGTTTTTGAAGTAAACAAAAAAGTGCAGCGATTTAAAGTATAAAGGCCGAACAGTAAATACACTTACTACTAGCTTTATAAAGAATCATCAATTCAATTAATTTGAATCTTTGTGATGTAAGTTTAACTTTCCAAACAAATATTTTTGCTTTGTCTTATCTAAAGATGTTTTAATGTATATTGTCAATATCTAATATGTGCACATACAAGGATATTATTACAGTATATATATTATTGTAATAGTCAGTTTAGCCCATAAACATCGGTAGCTTATAAGTGTACAATATATACTATGGACATTCTCCTCGCTGTTTTTTATGGTTGTTGTTTTTAGAAAGTTTACAGACTTTTGGAGAAGAACCCTGGACTTACAATACAAATGATTGCTATCCATCAGTTACCACTAAACACGCGGTTTTTTTAATATTTCTTTTTTATATAACATATAATTTTTTTTTAAGCTTAGATAACTTTATGATTATAACGATTATATCTGTCGAATGCATATTATAATGTATGTCTTATGTTTTAGCTACACTAATAGACTGTTGCATAACAGACGCGATACCAAATTTAGAATGAGTCAAGTTTCTAGCTTCTATGATAGACAGTCAATAACAGCAAAAACGCAGAACAACATCTGCAACAACAAAATCTACATCAGCAACAAATGAATACGGAATGAAAATACCAAATCTCATCATCGACTATGGAGCAGCTGAAAAAGCCTAAATATTTTCATAGATACTCTATCATTCAAGTTTACCACACATCCACATATATTTATATATGCGTATATACATGCATTAACTTTAAAAGCTGTCAACAACTTCATAGAATTGAATAAATCTTGTCGTTTGTTAAAGTTGCTCTGGTTCATGTAGTTGCGCTAACTACTTACACGTCAATACCACTGCCATTTTGCCGGTGTAGACCAATAGCAGTGTTGTGCCGTACAGGTAGACATAGTTGCCGAACACCGAATTGGCACTGTCGCCCACATTCATATACAGATATCCAAAGATAACGCCAATAAAAATATGCGATATGAGACGGGCCATTAGAAGGAACTGTAAATAGGATGAAAAGAGAATGTTTATTAATAATTACTGCACAATATTCAATATAAGTTCGCATTTGTATTCCTGTTAGATTCCAAATTTGCATACTAGAATAAACAAGAGTTTAGTGCATAGATTGCGTTTGTTTGCGTAGCTTAGTTAAAATCGATAAATATATTAACATTCACTTGTTTTAGTCTAACCTACTATAAAACGGTTACATTTCCTCACCATTTAGATCATTAGCCAGGTACAAACTTGAAAAATAATAATATATTTAACTATAAACTTATTGATTTTATCTATATTTCTAATCTCAATCTTTTTTTATGTTAGCCATTCTATCAACATTCATACAAATTCTTCAACGTCGCTTCTGCGTACAATTTCAATACAAGATCTATATCTATATCTGTGTTCACTGTAAATTGAATATCCATAGTTAGTAGTTTTTCAGCTATCACCAAACAAAAACGAATAAGGTAGTGCATAGAATCATTATCTGTGTGAAGGTTGTCAACGAGTCGCGCATAGCATGGAATTACATCGCATCGAATAGCTTCAATTTGCTTTTTGAGTTATAGCTACAGTTGAGTAGTTATTTAACAGCGACGAAATCTTAACACCATACACTCATGGAAATTGAATAATTGTGGGTATAATAAGTTTGATGAAAAGTATATACTAAACAGAAGGATTTGCCAAAGAAACTTTAACCATTTGTTATTTTAGTCATTCCGATCTGATTATTCAACTGTCGATACGAAGTTTTATAAGTGAGCCACTGGCACAACATTTTGAATATACACATTTTGTCGACATGTAGCCGCTTCTACTTTACAATACTCTATGACACACATATGATTATTATTGGTAGAGCAAAGGCTTTGATTGACTGAACATCAAATCAATTTACAAGACGCTAAAAGGGTGTATTCTACACTCAAGGCGACTTCGTGTTTGTTTTAGAACACGAGTCATAAACGTAATGTTAATAACAAAAAAATATCCAACAGTAGGGACTGGCCCAACAGTAGGGACCCTATGTTTAGTTTTTTGGGGCAGTATGGTCTTTTCGGAACAGAATAGTATTTTTAGGGAAGTATAGTACTTTTGGCGGTGAATAGTATTTCTGGTGTGATATGGATTTTCGGAGCTGTATAGTATTTTCGA
>JBANCZ010003092.1:0-13643 GCA_037040025.1 Sphaerogastrella javana
GCAGTCAATGTTTGCGCGTTTTGTTTGTCGCAACATTTTTTAAACGGCAAATTAATTAAATGTTCATTAATATTTCGCGGCGATTTATAAATTGTAAATTAATATTTTCTTAATTGTAACAAACAAGCGACGTGTGCAGCTTAAACGAAGCTAGAAAGAAAATCTCAGTGCGATTACGTAACGCTTGCAGCGGTAATCTTTTTAGCCGCTGTTTTGCGGCAAACGAAGCTCTCTTTTCACTCGAGGCTGTCGTTCTCGTCATGCAATGAAATGTAATCGAATTGAGCAATTATTCTGACGACGAAGACTGAGCATCCTCTCGATTCACGTCTCGACGGCGACGCTTATTAATAAATTACTGTTAATTAGAATATAGTTTAATAGTACATAAACATAGTGTTATCATGAAATTAAATCATATCATAATCGATTGGTCTTATCGGAAATCGTACAGTGCAAAAAACCTTATAGTTCGCCAATTAGATTAAATTGACAGTCCGGCGATACTATCGATAACTTTCAAGAAGGCGCTACATTTTAAAAAGACACATGTAAAATAATATTAAGTTAATAAACGTATATATAATGTTTACTATGTGTAACTGCCTCTATGATAGCAAAATAAAAAACTAAGTCTAAAAATAAATCAACATCACAGCACTCAGTTTGATATAAAAGTGAAATTGCTGTTACTTCTTTCTACCATTGCAAAACAGGTGCCGTATTTATATAAACAATTAATGCCTTCCCCACTGACGTCTGGTGTTACTCTCACACACACAATCACATGTGATAATGGCTTATTCGTTGAGCGCTTAACATTTGAGAGTACCAGCAAAACTGGCCTAGCGGACTGCGCATTTTTCACACTTTGCTCGATATTCCAGCAACATTTCACATTTCTCCGTGCGAGAACTAGGTAAAGAGAAAATTATTAAAATTTAATGTTGGACAGACCTTGTGTGTGCAGTCAGTCGTAACGCGCGCTTTGTCCGAAGCGGAAGTTCGGATTTGCCAAATTGAAAATTACCAACAAAACAAAAATCAGTATCAGGATATTCGATAACAATCATCGATATGCGCGGACTTTTGATATACGCGTGTCTTCTAACGGGTCTCTTTTACTTCTCAGAAGGTACGACAAAAGCGAAAACATGCTAAAGGAATATAAAACGCATTCTATTCAACTAGCAATGTAAATTAAAAATAGCAAGTGTGGAATAAATCCTTGAATATCGTTCTCTTAGAAAACTGTGTGTGTTATTAAATGTAAAAGTGTTATAATAGTCTATCGAACTATCGTGCGCAAATCAATCGAGCATTTTCTACTCTCTTAGTTTGTATTTTCCCCTCTTTCTTTCATATGTGCTGCTCTTGCCAGGAAAACCATGCCCTCAAAAGACACGCGCCCACAAGACGCGCTGTGATGCCTACTACAAATGCCGTGAACTGAAATCCAACTCGCACGTCTGGGTGCCCATCAAGTGTAAGGAGGGGCTCGTGTACGAACATAATGTGGGCACTTGTGTGCTGCCTGGCGAGGATTGGGAGTGTCTGACAGGTAGCGAGCTAATTAGCACGTCCACCAGCAGCATACTGATCGTTAATAATAAGGACGAGGCTGGAGTTTTACTCAAAGGTGACAGCTATGACGATGACGATATTCAGATTGTATTAGATGCAAATCTTGATAGTGACGAGGACGAGGACAATAATAAGCATGCTATTAGGATCAATCAGGCTTCGCCTGCGCCTATGCAAAGCGACGAGGATATCGCTACATCGAGTCAGTTTGATTCCAGCGGCGATGGTGAACTGGTTGAGCTGGATGGCCAAGTGCCGGCACCAGAAACCCGCGAGGGTGACACCACAGTTGCCCACAGTAACAACAACAATCCTAGTACTCCAGCTATTCCAATTGCAGCTGTTGCAACTAGTCCAAATTTGGCGCCCAGTTCGTCAATCGATCCCAATTTGACAGCTCATTTGCAACGTCTGTCACAGCTGATCGATGGACTGCAGCAGACGTACCAGAAGACGGACAAGCCACAGCTGGAGATGCGTCCAGATCAGCTTAATGCGTTCCTGGCACATTTCGATCTAAAAAATCGTTATGACATGCTTAATCCGTTGGACAACTACAAAGCATCGCCCATTTCGTCTACCACAACGCCCATACCACCACTATCAAGCACCACCATGAAACCAACAACCGTACTGCCGGAGCCCACGGCTAATAAGACGCGCTTGCAGGAACACCTGAGTAAAAATCGCATGCAGCCAGAGACTAAGTTAATGCTGTCCAATACACAGCCCTTCTCCTATGGCCCGGGCTATGCCAATTCACAGATTGTGGTCAATCGCCCAGAGGGTTCGGTCATGTTTACCTTGCCGCAGTATGGACACAGCAGCGCCGAACAGACACCACAGCAGCAGCAACAGCCGCCACACAACACACAGCAGCAGAGCCATGAGTATGGCGAACATGAGCCAAAGATATCGGAGGAGACGCTAAAAACGGTGCTGGAGCTATCAAAGCAGATGATTGCCGCACAGAATATGCCGAAGGTGATACCGAATCCCGCGTACAACGGTGCCTATTACGCGCCACCGATACTACAGCCAGTTATACTGTCGCCACAGGGCAATCCCTATCATCAGTACTATTCGATGCAGAGCTATGCCGATGCGTCCGAGCCCACTCGCACACACTACGTGCATCACAAGAAATCGGGAGCCTACAGCAAGAAGCAGCCGAGCACCACAATTATACACAACAATGTGATACCCGTGCACGTGTCGAGCACCAGTTCCGGCGAGAAGGAAGTGTTTGATACCTACGGCAACAGCTTGGGCGTGTATCCCAGCATGAACAAACAACACGGTGGCAGCAACAGTAATAACAACAACAACGGCGAAATGCAGCAAGTGGATAACAGTCATAACAACTATTACAACAAGTTCATGGCCACTATGACCACAGCCCGACCCAGTGTTGGTATGGCTGTGACCACCATGAGTAGTCAGTTTACGGGGCAATATGCAGCGCCTTATGCCGGTGAATTCACACAGACGACGCCGCGTCCGTTTGAGCAGCAGCCATCGGCCGCTACAGTGGCCACCTACTATACACCCAGTCCGCATCTGAGCGAGCAAAATGTGAATCGCATCTTCCATGCCGAGAGCAGCTATCCAACAGTGGTAAGCGCGCCGCGACCTCTGGATATGGCGAGCATGTTTCCGGCACAATTAGAGCCGGGCCAAGTGAAAATACGACCTAATTCACAGAAAATCGAAAGCATGGAACTTGAGGCTGATGAAGCGATTAATCCAAACTATGTCAACAGCAATAGCAACAACAATAACAACAACAATCGCCACGTACTGACCTACAGCAGCAGCAACAGCGGTGGCAGCGCATCGGATGTGCTGAGCATGAGCCATCAATTAGCACCTGGCGGATATTTAGAGCAAAGCTATGCCATATCCCAGAATGCGGTCAACGATCAGCAACAGCAGATGAAGCAACATCAACAGCAACAGCAGCAGCAGCAGCACATCTACAAATCTCCCTTCATGGTCAGACCGACACCCAGCATGAGCAGCAGCATCTATACGGATGCAGCGGGCAACATGGATCTCACCATGTTCAGCACACTAACTGCACCAGGAAATAGTCTACAGAGTCTAACCAGCATGCCCAGCAAGACGAAGAGCTCTCCACTTGGACAGTTGGTCAATTTCAATGGCAACTTCATCAGTCTGGATGTATTCCAGAAATCCATCCTGCCACTGATAACGCAATCATCGTCAGCCATGTCGGAGCTGGGCAAGGTGGAGGTCATAACCTGCCAGGCGGGTGTGCGGCAACCAAATCAGACGGACTGCACACGCTACTTTGTGTGCAGCAAGAAGGATGGCAAGGTTCTGTCCTATTCCTGTCCACCATATACGGGATTTAATCAGCAGACACGCATCTGCGATGCACAAACCTACGCCCAGTGTGGCAATGTTCCCGTGTTCAATGGCTATACAATCGATGAGAATCGTCGACTGCAGCTGGAAACGCTCAAGCTGTTGGCCGAAGCCAAGCGACGTCAGGAGGCTGCCTTAAAAGCGCAGAACATTGCCAATCTGCTACAGCAATACGGGAATAATCAGGAGCCAACTGCAGCAGTAGCAACCTCCGCCGCATTGCTGCAACCCAGCAGCCTGGAGCAAAACCTGCTCGACTCGTACATGGTCAGCCTGCCGGAAGCGAGCAACACGTTGCGACCCACGCCTGCACCACCCACGCTACCGCCCACAAGCAACAGCGGCAGCAGTGGCTCCAAAAAGCGCAAATACTACTGCAAAGAGGGTGACAAAATACCCGATCAGACCTCCATTAGCAGCTACTTTGTTTGCTACAAGAACCCGCAGGGTCAGATGAAGGGCCACAAAATGACCTGCTCCAAGGGACTCCTCTTCTGCCCACGCACGCTGATGTGCACGCTGGCCAGCAAGTGTACCGGCTGATGGAACCAATGCCAATGGTTTTTTGTAGGGTTTGGGTTCATGTACATGGTTCTGTATTATTCTTAAGTTATTTATTCTATGTTTAAGTCGAACGAAATGCCTTGATTAAAACCTATTGAGAATTTGTACAAACATTTGTCGTGAAAACGTTTTTGAGTGTTTCTATTAATACTATTATTTTGGAGGTCACCGTGAAAGTAGTATTAATCCAAGTATGTATTTTTGTGTGTATACTTTTTTAAAGTTCTTACCTGCTTGGCGCAGTAATAACATGTTAAAGGCCTTGTGTGGCACAGTTTCTCTCATGACACTCTCAGTGGCTCGATGGCTTGATGGCTCAGTAGCCACTGTTGACGGTTTTGTCTTAATTGCCCAGCTTTAAACTGGCCCCGGGTGAGTGTGTGTATTCATAAAGATACATATGTTGTTACACTCATATGTGTATAATATTATAATTATTATTATTTAAATGTATGCCAGGCCACACGGCGCAACACATAAAGAACCCGCACGCTCAAGGTACTTGCTATGCTTAAACAAATTTCACTTTTTTAATAAGTACAAAAAACTTTAACGAGCCAACTTTTTTTTTAATGTAAAGTACATATGATATATATATTTTTGGTCATGTTTATCTGTTTTTATTAATGAGTTAAATAAAAACATAATACATTTACACTCGACTCATGTTGAACAAGTTAGAATCTGCTGCCGGAAAGGGGTATGATTATCATGTGTATACTTCGATGTTGTTTTTTATTTGTTAGTACATTTTTAATTGAAAAATTAGGTCAAAACGTTTGCATTGCAGTGAAAGTGAATCACTTTTGTGTCATTCTTCTTTGATTTTCAGAGGGCAACAGCTAAAAACTAGAGAACTTTTCAAAAAGGTCTCTAAGGGACATCTACAAACATTACTTATAACATTTATTGATATGTTATAGGTACAGCTCTAACATTTTGAATATGTCATTTCAATTTTTGTTATACATTTATGGTATAACGTATCATACTTATGCAATCAACTCAATCAACCTTATATAAACATATGCATATGCAAATCGAAATACGCACCTAAAGAGTTGATATTATACAACTAATTGTAATTAGTTTTATTATTATTAAACCCAGGGAGATTGCCGTACGTATGCACCGAAAAATATATAAAAAAAAGTGATAGTATATATTTTATTGATATAGTTTGTATTTTTTACATTTTGTCAACAGCTAATCCACTTTCTCCTTCATTTGAATGTGGCAAAATAAAAACGAAGTCTGGTGGCGGGAACGACTAGTTGCAGTCGCCATAGTATCACTGACAATCTAGCACTAATTAGTGTCTAATGATTGTTTAAATTAGTAATACGCCACGAAACGCTGACACACGACACACTCCGAAGTTTCTTATACTAATGCACCGTTAAATGTTGTCACATTTAATTTGTCACTCACGCAACTAGACTTGGTCGTTTCTGCTATAAAAAAGTATCTATGTGGATGTTATGGTACACCATATACTATACTATGTGTATCACATTTCACTTGACGGAAACGTAAACTGTTCAAGTGAAGTAATTTAATTGAATGATGAAGCTACATCAGCTACAAGGTGTATCCATAAAATGCTCAGGGTTTCATTAACATCAGCGAATTTATGCACTAGGTGACCTCTGGTAATTAAGAGATTTTATTATTCGTATACATATAATACTTACCCTTCAAAGCAAAACAGGCTCGAAGAAAGTTGCTTTCGTCGGAGGTTAATAACGATGGTCAGCTCTATGAGTTTTCTTAAGTCATAAATGTAGTTCCAGTCCATATAATCCAATGACTCTGTCGTGTGAACATTTGTAATAATTTCATAAGCAGAAATTCCAATAAAACTATGTAATATAACAATTTTTGAAGATTCATTTTCATTTGTTTTTATTTAAACTGTTTCTTGAGAATCATCACACACATAAGAGATCAATTTTTGTTTGTTTTTTCGCTTGCTATTATTAAAGACTCAATTCAACAGCTAGAATACGTTACTAGAGTATGAATTCTTATTGGCAATATTTAATATATATATATATATATATTATTGATTTGAACATTTCAACACGTTTGTTTAAACTACAATTTAATGATCGATCTGCTTACGATTGCTACGTATTTTATTTATTGCTTACACTGTCAAGCGATATTATCATGTTCAGCTCCAGAGTTGAGAGCAAATTGCGAAAGAATTGTTCGTTGAAATGCATACAGACATTGCTTCTTTGGGGTTGCTTTAGATCTTTGGAATTTACAGGACATTTGTTACAATTTTAATTAAATACTACTGAAGATATATCTATATATATATATATATGTATACTACAAAGTTTGACTTTTATAGAGAGCTCTGTGTTGTTGTTGTTGTTTTTTTTGGGGGGGTATACACAGCACTTGCATTAGTATATAAACTACAGCATATGATTATTGTTTATTGTTGTTGTTTAATAAATATTACTATGCTAGATTATGGTTATTAAAAAGTGTTTTACCATTAACTTGCATTAGTTCATAATACAGATATCACATTCTTTTTGATGATGATATATATTTAATTCCACTTTTCAGATTGATTACGATTTTGTTTGTATTTAAGACTAGATTTTGGTTTTGTTGCTGTTTTCTCTTCAATTTTGCTTCAGCTGTTATTGTTAAATAATTATTGCTTTATTTTTATTGGATTGCGCTCGCTGGAAGGAGTAGCAATCGTTGAACGTAGAAAGCAAAAAAAAAATGCAACGAATCAATTTAACTATCACGCGTACTTAGCAGCTATGATATCTAATAATATGACATAGTACATTCTATAGTTTATATAATATTATATTATGTATAAAGCGCAGGAACACAGTTTTGCAGCCACTACAATAAAATACTCGAAACACTTTCACAATAAAAAAAAAAAAACAACTCTATCCATTTTTCAGACCATTAGACCATGCCAAAACCTTCGCTGCCCTCGCTGATGGCAAGCAGCAAAGATTTTTCAAATTGCTCGTAGCTCTCATAGTCCGGCAGGCAAAGCTGATTGAAGCTGCAACGAAAATTGTACAAATTATTGATATTTTCGACGAACATATCCAGCAACAAAGTTTGCATCGGCCTACCAAGTATGCGCCGTGGGCAAATTGCCAAACGTGGGCGCTGCGGTTATTTGAAATTGTGGATTGAGCTCCTGAAAGCCACCCGGCGGCAATTGTGAACAACCCGTGGTGAATTGCAGCAGGCGTGCCATCTCCGTTTGGCTAAAATTACTCACACCGGCCCAGAACCAGGCCAGCACACGGCGAAACTCTGCCGAGTTGCCATTGGCAATGTGATGCGATTTGAAATCGCTTATCGAGTACTCGCCAGTGCCGCACATGAGCAGCTGAAAGACAGAAACCGAAACAAATGAATGTTAAGAAATAATTATAATACAAATAATTATTCAGTTGTGGGCACCTCTAGTTCGTTCTCGTCGAAAATGCTAAGCAGGTTGTCTGGAATAATGGCATTCAGTCCCTTCAGGAAACTGTCCACCTCATCCTTGACGCTGTTGCACAGACGCTGCTGCGCCAAGGCATCCAGATACTGATTTTTCGTGGCATTGGTCACGCGCGTCTTGGCACCATTCGGAATTAGTTCTATGGTCTTGCTCAGCTGGCCGCTGGCATCGTACAGCTCCTCGACAAAGTAGAGCTCCAGCGTATCTGTGGCATTGAGATCTGTGTCCAGTATGTACTTGATTTTCGAGAGATACAGCTCGGGATCATCTTGCTCAAAGTACTACAAGTGTTACAATTATAATTAAAACATATAGATATATCAGAGTCGAGTGTAAGCTCACCTTATAGTGTACTCTGAGGCCTATTAGCTGCGCCAGGAATGAGCGACTGAAGCGCGCCCGCACCAACTGTCTATAGCTGCCACCCAGTGCGCTCTCAAACAAACATTTGCCTACCATTTTGCCAGCAAATTCGAAATATTTCAGCTTGAGGTGGGCGGGTCTAGTTGGATTTGGATGGACCAACGCCTGATGCTTGTCATGGAACGTGCAGAAGAGTCCGCCGCGTGAATCGAACAAACCGCTGCAGACTAACTCGAACCATTCGCGACGCAAGCCACCCCAATCGATGCCCTGTTCGCCCTGAAAGGTCACCTCGAAGTTACCGCACCAGTCGGACACCGAGAAGCCCTTGGTGGCCTTCATGCTGCTCTCAAGTATCTTTTCACGATTCACCTTGAGTGCCATCTTCTCGTGGTAGTAACTGGCGTGAAATTTGCGGACTTCATGGTAGAAAAAGTCCTGCTTATCCTTAAACGTCTCCGACCCGCCAATGTTCTTCAGCAAAAAGTGCGTGAAAGTTGCCGCAATAATATTGCGATCCTTTGAGGCCAGCTCAATGCGCGGCTGTGCACCATCATCAATAATGAAGACAGGTCCATGCAGTTGACTCACCAGCTGCGGCAGGAAATGAAACTTGGTCGATGGACATAGACGAAATGTGGCAATGCGTTTGGGAATGAATTTTAGTATCATCTCCTTGATGGTCACCTGAAAAATTAACGAGTTCTGAGCCTTAACATTTCGCACAATTGATTTTCGAGTTGATGATGATATTCACCTGCTTTGGTCCAACGTAGCACATGACCTTACGCGGCTTACCCTTGGCTGCACCATAAATGCCCAGCAGCTTGGCCTCGTAGCAAATGTTGTGCTTCCGGGAGGCAATATTCTTGTGCACCAGCGTGGTGTCGCTATCTGAAAGGCGAGGCACAATTAATACCATGCTATAGAAGGAGACATGGCAGGTGTAGCACTTACTGCTCAGCACTATAATATCAAAGTCGCCGTTGGGCAGCTGCTGATCCCGATAGCTTATGATGGCGCGCAGGCAAGTGGGCTCAGGGAAGAGAGCCGTGACAGAGACGCGGGAATTAACCCGATCGTAGCTAAAGGCAATGGCATGCTGCAGCTTCTCTACAGCCTCACCGTGCAGATCATAGATAGACACCTGATAGCCCTGCAAATAAATCATTGCATGAGTAAAGCTATGGTAAATTGGAGCTATTATGGTTACCTCTAAGGCCTCGTCGGACTGCTCGAAGAGGCAGGCGTTGCCAAACTCATCCCTCGGCTCGATATGCATGAGAGTGGGCGCACTGGCGCAGCAGATGACTGTGCTGGCCGGACGTATGAATCTGGAGCGGCGCGCATCGATGGCGCCGGGCAGGAAGTTTCGCAGGAATGGTGAGCCGGCTATGTGACTGGCGCCAATAAGTACAGAGATTTTGTATTGGCCAGCGGTGCGAACTGTGAACTTGACCTTGGCTATGTTGGCATTATTGGGATCTGTGGAGGAGCCGAGCTCACTGAGCGTAACCACCTTGCGTGTGCCCTCGGTGACCTCGACAAAGAACTGGTCCGTATCACAGATGGGATAAGGCTGGCCATTGCGCTGAAAGAAGCGCACCACAAAGCACATGGTGCCACCGACTCGCACCGGATCCTTCCAGTCCCACTGCACCTTACAGTTGGCGGGCAATAGATACTTGCCCGTCACATACTGCAACAGCGAATGCCGTGCCTCGGGTGCCAGCG
The DNA here is from genome assembly GCA_037040025.1 of Sphaerogastrella javana. Lineage (NCBI taxonomy): Eukaryota > Metazoa > Arthropoda > Insecta > Diptera > Drosophilidae > Sphaerogastrella > Sphaerogastrella javana. The sequence continues at coordinate 10,142 of JBANCZ010003092.1, forward strand.
ATGGCTGCGTCATGGCAGCAAGTGTAACCAAACCCGCAACGGAAACGGATACCACCAGCATGCCACCCCATGTCCAAGCGTCCTGATGCTGACTCGACTTCACCACCGTTGACCACAGCTGCGCCTTCAGTGCGTCCAGCTGTGCCTTCGATGTGGGCAAACTCTGTCGAGCCGTCGACCACAGCTGCCAGTCCTTGCCAAGTATCTTGCTGGCCCGCGAATCCTCCAGCCAGTAGACGTCCTCCAGCGATGCCACCTCCACAGCGAGCAGTCGTTGGTAATGATGTTGCATGCGATACTCACGCAGCCATTCGCGCAATATGAGCTTCTGTTGCAGATGCAATGCGGCACGCTGTAGACGCTGCTCGTCGCCCGGCGGCAGCTCCGGCAAACGCTCCGGATCACCGGAGCTAGACAATGATGAGATGCCTGCAAAAGAGTGCGCCAATTCATAGATGAGTAAATCGAATGGACAACTAAAAATGTAAATTAAATATTTGCATATTTCATAAATATTATTTACTTAATAAATATTATAGATATTCAATTGTAGGATCTACTTAAAGCTGATTAAATTGAGAAATGCTTTGCAGCCCAGTCGCTAATTGACTGTGCGAAATTTGAAACGTTTCCTTTTTCTTTTCCTTGGGCTTGTTTATAGGTATGTTACCATCATGGCATGATCCATCATTGCTCATAGAGATAGAGCGAGATGGAGAGACGGGGACAAGGTCTACGGTGTGATGGCATAAGGAACGCAAATAAAACCAGCTTTATGTGGTGTCTAAAATTACAATTCAACTAATTTAGTCAGGCGACTACGTCAATGCCACTCAGGGTAAACGCCCCCATGGCCCCCAAAGGATGAAAGTGGGGCTGTAACTTCGACAACAACGCCAATCAATTATATTTCAATTCAATTTTTATGACTTTGCGAAAGACAGAGAAAGGGAGACAGAGAAAGAGAGAGAGAGAGAGAGAGAGAGAGAGAGAAAGAGAGAGAGAGAGAGTTGGGGACAAACAACGCTTATCGCTGACTGCCATCAAAATGAATTCGCTTTTCCCTTCCTGCGATATTTTGGCTGATTGTGAGTAGTTAACTTTTGGGCTCGCGGCATTCGCTTCCTGAATGAATGAATGCCCCTTCCCCTGGGGCACTTGGAGGTCGCGTCGCCTGTATAACGAGCCAAGTTTTTTCTCATTGTATTTGTTTGTTATATTTAGGCATTTACTGCTGGGTATTGGTGCCAGGAGGTAAGTCACAGCAGTCAAGTAGGTGCCAACCCAAAAACGCTAAACTTTAGTTAGAACTATGGGATTACGGCAGTAGCTACAAAAACGCGAAGAGAGAGAGAGCTAAAAAAAGATATGAGCCTTGACTGTCAAAGGTTTCGGGGCACTTGTAGTTACCTAAGACACTTGTAAAAATCAATTATTGCAATTGTTATCTTTAATTTATAGTTGAATAAAGTTGAATAGGTTATCGTGTATATTATATGAGTCGACACTTGTTTCGCACTCCTTCTATTATCTGTGTATACGAATTAACTGCAGCTGATTATAGCAATACTCATGATTTAATGGCATATGGCAACACTGAAAATTTCTTTATTTGCTTTACACTGTCATTCGCATAAGTAGCATCAAAAACAGTGCTGCCAATTTGGCCTATTTCTGGAGGGATCTGTCCGGTTTCGAAGTCTTTAACTGTTGCTATGGGAAAGTTCTGCAGTGCGGCTTACTGGGATGAGGCCTATTGTGCCCCTTTGGAGTCTTTAATTAGGATAAAACTTAATCTATTATTATTCTGTTCTATGTCAGATTACGTATATTTTATTTGATCTGCTACAGAAATATGAATTAAATAATTATAGTAATGTTGAGACAAGATCAAACAAATAGTATAATCTGACAATTCCACAAAGAATTTAATTCGATTAGAAAACTTATGGATATAAATTGTAGTTGAGTGTATATACATTTATGAGAACACATTTTTATAGAAATTTTCACAAATTTTGAGATTTCTGAAGCAGCAATTTTTCGAATGAAGTAAATAATCTTTTTTCATATTTTGTTGCTTTTGTACGCTGTTTTTCGGATTATTTTTTTGTCATTTTGTTATTTTTTCGGAAAAAGTTGGCATCTCTGATAAGTTACTCAAGATGGTCACACTGACTTCTTATACGACTTTCAGTGATGCCATGTTGTCCTTTTTTTTGGACATATTTCGCCGATTTTAAACGCCTTCATCCGGGAAGAACTTTGATATGCTCTGTTCAAAAGTCTGTCCTTTCTTATATACCATTTATGTTATACGTATTATTTATATATTTAATTATTATTGTAACGAATTTTAATAGCAACTTCTAAATGTGATTAGACACTTTTACTTATACGCTAATTTAGAACATAAGAAAAACTGAAACACCATAGAGTTTAAATATACATGGAATAAAGATTTCTGTTAACGTAAATACACTGATTTCCTATACGATAAAAAAAAAATTTCCACCTTTTTTTGTATATTTTTTCATTCAGTGCTACAAATCAGTAAATTTCGAAATTAAGAGGGAAAGTATTACATCTATTATGAATTCAAAGTTAGTTATAATCTGTAGCATCGTCTATGTATTTGCTATGCGCCGATGTATTTGCCATTTAAGCAAATGTTAAATACACAGAAAACGTAATAGTCCTGTTGATTTTGCCTCGTATGCGGAGTTAGCTCTCAGTCTACATTTATAATCTGACGACTAATAGCCAAGCTCAACAGTCAGAACATTCACTGCCCGCCCGATTGACTAGCTACTCCTATTCACTACCCACAGTCCACCTTCCACAATTCACCATCCACAATCCACGCTACCCACAACGCCCACACTGCCCGCTGTGCCGACTCAGGCTGCTTATCAAGCTTATGGGTAATGAATAACCAGGGCCGGAGCCACGCAAGGGCTTTTTAGGCAGCAGACTAGGGCCCCCTTGTCCCCATTGAATATTTTAAGTCATACTGTTTTATTTAATAAATTTATATCAAATTAAAAAGAAGTAAATAAAAGTTTGTTATTTAAATTTAAGAAAAATCCAATCATGAAGTTGGCAGCTCGGAGATCAATCATCTATCTTACGGCAAGGGAATTTCCACTTCCCGTTTATTGAGTGTTCAGCTTATTAGTAATAAGTGATAATTTCAAAGATTAAGGATAATACGTTTAAGCAAATAAAATTTAATCATTGTCTTAATTAAGTCCACAAATTTATCTACATCACTATAGAAAACAGTGTTTTGATAAAATATTATTGGTTCAGTAAATTGGAAGGCCCCAAATTGTTCCAATTGTTTTAGGCTATGGCTCCAAAAATTTATGATCCACCCCTGTGGATAACACACACACACATACACATACACACACACAGCAAACCACACCCGTGTGGGCGGCGGGTCTTAGAATATCACCACAGTATGCCACTGCTTGTCGTACAAGGCGACTAAAAGGGC
>JBANCZ010003093.1:0-13642 GCA_037040025.1 Sphaerogastrella javana
CTATAAACTAGTATTATTGGCTAAAATTCTTTTGTATTTCTGTTATATTAACTATTTCTTATCATATACAAACCTGCGTTATTATTTTATCTATCTGTTATGATTTTATCTATATATATATATATAAACACTGACATATAAATAATAAGTCGATAAACAGAACAAGGACTATGAAATCTCTGATGCAGATTTTCAATAACAAAATCATTACATTTACCAAATGACGACAATCTGTTGAAGGTAAATGTTTTATTTATTTGCTATATTTATCGAGTAGTTGCTACGATAACAACAGCAGAAAAAGCGCAATCGAACATGTTTAATTATTTATGCCATGCAAATCGAAACACAAATAAAAAGCAAATATCGTAAAGTGCTCTGTAATTGAAAGCGTGTCACCTGCTCTCTGACCCTTCCCCACACTCAGTCCAGGCTTACCACACCCGAATTTACAATGACCGTATATCTGGATATTCGGACGACCTTCGACCTAACTTAGGGCTGGTCAATGTCGACCTGTCAGAATAGATATCTCTTGAGTTCATTCAAACACTCACACACGCGCAGTCCATGTGAGTCTAGTTTACACTCGCTCTGCTCCCTCTCTCCATCTCTCTGTTCTCTCACATACAAAGCGATCAATTATAGATAGTATAGCGGCTGTTGTATCTATGTAGTCAAGTTTGCCTCAAGTTTATGAAGGTGGAGAATAATTCCATATGTATGTCCTAGCCACCAGCGTACGACCTTCACAGCTAAGACAGACAGCGAAATGTAAAACTTTACGGCCTCACTGGGGAAATGCTCTATAGTAGGGGATGTAAGTCAGAGAGAGGAGGGGACGATAGGTACTGTGATGCTACTGTATGCCAACAAAGAGCATGCAAAATCATCAGGCAGATAAAAAGCCATAAAAATAGTAGAACATGTAGCAGCAAACACGGAAACAAATAAAAAATCAACAGGATTAAATATGCAGGCGTGCCAGGCTATAGCTATAGCTGAGGCCATCTCGCTCATCTACGCACACAAGCACTCATTCGCACTTTCTCCCTCACACACTCGAACTGTCTCTCGTTTTCTCTTTCTCTGTCTCGTCTCACGTTGGTCTCTTAGCGAGCTTTGCCCGGGGCTCGTTTAACAGCCTTGCCCGGCTCTAGTTCAGCTCTTGCCCAGCCTCGAGCTCCCTCTCTGACGCAGCTCAGCTCCTTTTCAGGTACTGTCTCTGGCTTTAGCATTAGCTCTGGCTATGCCACTTTTACCTGCCCCTTTCCCACTCTTTCTCACTCTCTCTCATTTTCTCGCCCTCTCTGTCTCTGGTCGCCTTGGCGTCGACCAATCTGTAACATTTTGTCATGGATTTTTATGCAGCATCGTCGTAGTAGTCGGCGTTTTGTCTGTCCCTGTCGGTGTCCCTGTCCCTGTCCATGCCCATGTCCTTCGCATGTTTTGCCTTCAACGTCGCACAGCCAAGTTCAACAAGTACCAATAGGGCATATCATAAATGATGAACTAAAATATACCCTATGTAGAATTAAGTTTTTAAATAAAATGGAATAAATAATGTCAATATCTTTCGTAAAAACGACAGACAATTGTTGAACTCTTATTGTTGCTTAGGCACAAATCGTGCATACCCCACAACTGCAGGGTATTGCACGCAGTGAGAGGCCATTTCCATGTGATGGCCTCCCCTTTTGCATTTAAAATTTATTTCTCACGTTTCGCTCGGCTTGGCAAAAAGACATTTTGCGGAAATGGGCCACGTTCTGGCCCGGTCGGGCGTCAAATGAGTGGCTGCCGCCATGGCCGCCATTTTATCAGCCATATTGTCCAGGAACCAGAAGTGCTGTATATATGTATATATATATATTTATATAGTATATAAACGTGCCTCGTTTTGCCATTAGATGAAATATTTAAAACGTCAGCCAAAGGCATTCACAATTAAAAAACAGAGTGCGGAATTTACGCAGCTGCAGCCACGCAATTCGAAACTTTGAGCTATATAAATCGGAAGTCATATTGCTTTGACGCAAACCCACACACACACACACACACATTGCAACCTGGCAACTCTGAGTCTGTGTGAGTATGAATTTCATTTGAAACTGAATAAAACGTTTCGAGTTGCCTGCGACTTGCATGGCTTATATTCGTTTTCAACGAATCGAAATTCCCCTCTATTCCCCTCACTCCATCTCTTAGTTGCCACGTGCTGCTTAGTCGCAACAATTAACCCCAACAGACCCCCCGGAGTAAACGATATAAGAGCATTAAGAGTCGTTTTACCATTGCCACATGCGGCGTATGAGTGATGCGTGTGAGTAACCCTTAGCCGCAATTTAAAGCGAATTACATTTGTCAAAGCAGAAAACGAGTTATTCGTTCAAAGTAATTACAAGTGCAATTTAGTACAGCTATTTAATTAGTTTAATTTCTACTAAATGACAACCACTGACAGTGCAAATGCAAATAGTTATTTAATTATCTCTTTGATTCATTTTAATGGCGCACACATAAAGCAAAAATTAGTTATTAACACTAGCTCAATTAAATTTCGTCAACACAATTAGCTACTATAAATATAATAATAAAAAAGTGTTAATTCCGTTGTGGTACTGGTAGAAAATAAATAAAATTTTGATGCTATTCATAAACTTTGTGAATGCATTAGCACGTTGGCAAACTTTTAAAAGCAGAGCTCACAAAACGCTGCAGTTTTGTTTGAACTATTTTATGATGTATTAAATAGTAAAGTAAATCCAACCATAGTTGAAGCTTTTAATTATACTAATTCAATTGCGAGAAAGCTTAAATTTAAAAAATAAAATAGGCTTGGAGATTTCGGGTAGCGAAAGTAGAATTATAACAAGTATAAATATAATATTTTATTAAATTTAAATAACTTAGCTTCAATGTAATCATTAGAACTTTTTTATTTTATAAAATTGTATTATTTTATTTCCTACAATATAGAAATAAAAGTGCATATCTATAAGCGCTTCAGCAATAGGAAAAGAAATATTTACTTCATAATTTCAATACATACATTGAAACTATTTTATTGGTAAGCTATTGCAAATGGCAAAAATATTTATCAGAAGTAATATTAAATAATTGTTAGTATATGAATATAATACTAATATAATAAAAATATGTAAATTTGAATTAAATCATCAGAAACCTTTTAGATAAATAAATTTAAAAAATATACGCCATCATAACGAATTAAATTTTTGTATTTAAAGGCTTTAGTAATAGCTATAATTCTTTATCGACACTGTTTTGTTGTCGAGTAAAAAAATGGTAAAAGTATTTAACATTTGCATTCGCACAAAATTTTTTCCTTTAGGAAAATAATAAATACAGTCCTAGCTTAAACACAAAGTAATCTAGCTTAGGCAATTTAAGCCCTTTACTAGTTGTCTACTTTCACCACATATAATTCTAACTTCGGATTTTTCAGACTGGATTAAAGTTGAGCAAATATTTCAAATATTTTCTTTGTTGTGAACAATTTTACAAATGCTTTCTGCACACATTTATTTCGAAAATGTAACAAAATTTGCACACAGCATGCGCTTCAGGCGGTTGGCACATGCCACATGCCACAAATCCTTTGTCGTTGCCGTTGCAACTATTGAAATATCAATAAATGTAACAGAATGTTGGTCAATGTTAGATAAGACGACCGTCCCCCTCCTGTCGGTCCATCTGTCATTCATTGGAGAGGGCGGCAGGGGCTGAAGGTCTGAGTTCGTTTAAATTTAGAAGCTTTTGTTTGACATTTCATTTGTCGTTGTCGTAGTCGTCGTCTATTCTCCTAGTCAGTTTTAGGCGTTGGTAATTGAAGCTACATGTGAAATGGAATTGCATTTATAGTCCCCTTCCCTTCCTCTTCCATCCTTTATACGAACAATAGTATACTAGTTTGCATATATTAATTAAATTCCAGACAATATGCATGCCAAATTCACAGTCAGTCATAAATATTGTCCCTGAGGACTGAAATTGAACATTTTGCTATTGCTTCAACCGTAATGATTAGAGTTTAGGTTCTCTCTATTCCTTCTCTCTTTTTCTCTCTCTATCTCATTCTCGGTGTGTATGGTAAGTTTACAGGTTTACAGTTTGCTTCATAATGCTTCATTAAATGCTAGAGCAAACATATTAATCTAACTAGAAATTCAGCACCGCAGGCCACAGCGCGTTAATGTTTGAGCACATCAATCATACGCGTCGTTGGACAAGTGCAAGGGAAATACCTAGAAGGCATTCAACAAGCAGCTTGTCACTGTTGACACTGCTGACAGCACAATTTACTATAGATTTATCATCATATAAAGTTCTATATAGTACTTACAGTTGGCCAAATAAGTATGTGTAAACTCAGTCTGTCTAGAGCATAAATATCTGTAAATAATATAAAAAAAAAATTTATTTAAAATGCTTCCAAAATTAAGCTACATGAATACAAATTTCTAAATATTAATTACTAAACAACTAAGAGTAAATACATAATTTATGAAGGTAATGTTAAAGATAATTTTCGCATATTTTAAACAGATTAAATACGCTTTATCGCGCTCTGAATGCTTCAAAGAACATAGCACATACCTTTATGCAACGCTTTATTACAGTATATTTACAAAATAAGAAGAATAAGAAATTGAGTGATGTGAATACATACATCTATGCACATATATTGAGCATAATAAATAATATAATAATGAAGCATTGGGCGGCATGAACAATAAAAGAAATATGTGCCAGGCTATTGCATTTGGACAAAAGGCTCAACATAATTTGCATGACAGCGTTTGCCCAGGACGTTGCCCATAAGCAACAGCAACAACTACAACAATAAAGTGATGCCAAAAAAAAAACAACAACTGTCACAACAATGCCAGATGCCATAAAACAGAACAACAACAACAACTACAACGGAACAAACCATGAAACAACCAACAACAACTAACAACATCAACAACAACTGGCTGCGATTTTCTGAATTTTCGTATTTTCTGATTTATTGCGCCAGCTGCTCATTGTTGTTAGTTTTGGCCTCTGGTTGTAGTCCTTGGGTTTGCAACTTGGCTAAAAGGTATATTTCCTGGCCCAAAAACAGCACCAACAAGCAACAAGCAACAAGCAACGAGCAACACTGTCGCCGCGAAGACTCGTGTTTATTTATGAGCTAACACCGCCAACAATGCAGGCAACATTTCTTTTCCTTCTCTTGCTTCTTCTACTGCTTCTACTCGTCCGCTTCTTTCTGTGCAGCATCATGCATACTAAATTTAAGACACTATCTATCTATCTTCCCAAGAGCAGAGACCGTAACGTTTTTGCTATGTCTCTAGCATCAACAGTGGCTTTCTTTCACTCTATTTCTCTCTTTCTCTTTCTCTATCTATTTCTATTTCTCTTTCTTTTTTTTCCTTATACTGTAGAAAAATTGATGTGTGCATATCCTGCAGGCAAAGCCTCTCCGTTGGGTTGTACCCTTACCTATGTGAATGATATGAATCTAAATTTTAAGTGCTCCCGTTGAACATAATAAAATCAAATTTATTTACGGTATTATTTGTTACATTATTTATTATTTTATATGTCATATAATTTCTATAATATTTATTATAATTTAAATACAGAATTCTCCGTTAAAAGTTGTTCTTTATACAAAAATGATCTTTATAAATATGTTACTTTAAAAGCTTAATATGGTTATACTGATAATTTATGCTGTTTTTCATTATAAACGACATATCTAGTTTTTGGTAATGAAATAAACATAGAATAATTTATCCCAAAAATATATATTGTTTTTGTTATTGGAAATAACACATTTTATTGTTATTCAACTTCTTTAATAGTTAAATTCGAAATGCTCTGTTATCAAACATCAGATTATCATCTAATTAATTGCCACTGGCTGAGTGAATGTGTTGAATAAATAAAGACTCTGCCAACCTTTCACTCTCCCTTTCTGCCTACCTTTCTCCCTCCCTTTCTCTTTGTCTCCATCGCTCTACAAGCCAGCTAATATATGGATTATTAGCCTCTGTTAGCAACGATAGAACCTATATATAGACCGTACTTAATCTACTTTAGTGTGCGTGGATATATAACCACTATCATAGAGTATTTGCTTCATTATAATGGCTTAAAACTGGTAACTAACGCTTGCCTAAACTAATCCAATTGATGATAACGTTCATGATGATCATCAGCTGCGCTTTTGTTTGACACACAGATAGACAGACAGACAGATAGACAGAAAAGCAGATAGACAGACGACACACTCACATGAAATATGAGCTTAGTCACATGGCAAGTGCAGGTTCTTAGCCAAGAACTTTGCACTTGTTATTCAATACTTGGGCAGCTTTATGGCTAACAAATTGCACAACATTTGTACGCTCTTAGCGTTTTCGCTTTTGGTTTCGTTGTTGGCTTTAAGCATCATTTTTGTAAGGGGTTAGGGAAGTTCAGGGGTTGAGGGTTAAAAGCAATTTGGTTTAGCAACTTGTCTACTTCGAGGTTTTGTTGCCACAAAAAAGTTTTATGATTCCATTTCTTCAAAGCTCTCGCTTTCTCCCTTTTCCTCTTTCTCCACTCAAAAGTAGTTCTCCAATATTCTGATATTGTTTATTCCCATAGCAGGGACAAAGACATACAGATATAACAGAGCAAAGGCAATCAACATGCAAATGCAGTTGCCAACTGGCGACGATGATAGCAGCAGAAGCGAAACTATTGAGCTTGGAATAAGTCAAATAGTGGCTATAAATGTAACAGAAGCTGTAACTGAATGACACTGAGTACAAAAAGTATGCAACAATAGTTTGCAGTTCTACTCGAGTGTTTTTCAATTACGTTTTTGCCACTTTTGAGATTTCAAGCTGCTGCTGCTGCTGTTGATGTTGGTGTTGCTGTTGCTGTTGCTATTGCACGTGGCACGTGTTGCAACTTGCGCGCTGAACAAAGGACAAATCTAAGCCAAGGCAAAGGACAATGCCTGTATGTGAGCCTGCTCCGCAATTTTCAGGGTTGCCAACAAGTGCGAGGCTGCAACAGCCGAACAGAACAGCCCTTAGCCAAGGTCAAACAAAATATAATATCATGCGGGACAAGTAAAGACTTGGCTATTGATATTGAGTAGCAAAACAATATGAAATATAGGAAAATTAAGTACAATTCGGCTAGGTCTTTTAAAAGAACGAGAGGAAAAAATTTAGTAAAATTCGACGACTTTAAAAAACAGTAGAAAAATATATTATTTTAAGAACGTAGATTTAGGTAATGTATATACAACTACTTAATAATAATAATAATCATAATAATAATAATAATTATAATAATAATAATGTAAATAATATGAATACCTTTTGGCCATAATAATGATGGCACGCACAGCCCAACTTGCCCAAAAAAAAATACAAGCACGCACTGCTGTGCAGCATGGCGTATACGCAATGCGAGCTCAACAGCCAAAACTTTTTTCTCTCTAATTTGTATACAAATTGAAAGCAAACAAGATGCCCCAGAACGCATATAGACCAGGTCCCTCATGTAATGCTAGCAGGTAGCAGATAATTCCATCGAAAACAACAAAAAAAGTAGAAATAAAGAAAAACTTGGCCCAAGCCAATTATGAGGTAAGTAGTAAGGTGTGTGTGTGTGTGGCATCTATGACAGTATGCGTGCGTGTGAGTATGAGTATGGGTATGCTCGGCTTTAAGAGTGAATGTTGGTCATTAGATTGGGTAAACAGAACTCTCTGTATAGAAGTGTTTAGCAAGAGCTAAGAATACAAAAAAAAAAAACGAAAAAAAAACATTGTATTCGGATTTCATGGCTAAGCCGTGTGAATGTTGATTCATGAATTATTCGTTGGAATTCACATGGCATAGCTTATTGTGAGTAAATATTGAGTAATTCACTACGCGAATGTGGGAACATTTGTAGCACTGATTTTATGCAGATTTAAAAACGTACAGCTGATTAAAATTCTGCTTGAGTAACATTATTATAATATATAATACAGAGTGGGATATTATAATATAATCTTACGTATATATACCAAGTTTACTAAAAAGTATGTAAAATATTTAAAAGTTGTGTATTAAAGCACTTGAATCTTTTAAAAATTCTAATGGAAAATATTATTCTCCTGCTTTTAAAGATGACATACATTATTTAATATCTAAGGAATTGTACTAAAGTTATTTTTGGTATACTTCAATAATTTAAATATAAAAATGTGCACTGCACTCTCTGCTTCAACAAAACCAGGTAAATATCTTAAATTTCAACTGCTTCTTATAACCTACAGCTAAATTCAAGTTTTTACCTAATGAGCGCACTTTTGTTCTACCAAAAAAAGAAGAATCTTTTCTGTCGTAATATAAAAGATACAATCTATATCTTAAGAGGTTGTCAGTTGGTTACCTGTCACATCCTGTCATTTCTACCAATTGGAGCTGGAGAGCCATAGCAGACAGTGGCAGAGAGAGAGAGAGAATGAGAGATAGGGGAGAGAAGGACGTCATTAGGTACGATTCGGACATTTCACGCTTTGAAGGCTCCATTAATGGCCCCAGCTAACAAGTTTACTCCTAACTGCTCTAAAGCGAACCTAGAAAGCAAGGCGAAAAGAGGAAGTTGCGGGGTTTGGGGGTAGAGCAACTGGTAACAGGAATTCCTGTGTAGCAATCAGCCTGTGTCTGTGACAGTTTTGCTATGTTTCTGGTTTGGTAGCACGGCTGCTTTTCATTTCCTTATTTATTCAACAAGTTCCGTTATGCGACAGTGGGCCAGGGCCCTGAACTAGGACTTTCAGGCACGCACAATAACAGTAACGTGGCATGCCAAGGACAGCACTAATGTATATATGTATATGTGTGTGAGTGTATATATATATATTATTTGGATAGTTAGGGGCGTGTCGGTTCTGCTACTGGCAGTTTTATGCGCTTATAATCACATTTTTCGGCATTTGTCGGGTTTAAGAGCAAAATGTGGAAGTCAGGCATCGATTTGTTTGGCATTTGTTGCATGCCACAAGGACACGGTGCCACTCACTCACCCTCTCCTTACCTCCCTGCGACAGGCTGCTCTCTTTGACTTGACTTTTGGGGGCCCTTTACTTTAGTGGCATTTATTTTGTCACATGTTATTTATGTCGGAATGTCTCGTCTAGTATACTATATATATATATGACTCCGGTATTTCTACTGCTAAACGGGAGGGAGGCCCCTCGGATAGAAGTGGGGGGTAAAGCAGTCCGGTAAGAACTTGTAAGACGGTAAGTGCGTGTTTATTTGCTCGTTCGGTTGCGGTTTTCCGCTTGTCTTTTCACATTTTCCTTTCTCTATCCCTTTCTTTGCCTTCTTTTTCTTCTTCTTCATCTTCCATTTCAGTATGGCTTAAAGGTATTTTTGCTTTGCGGCACCTTATCGAAATCATGCAGCAGCCACAACAGGCGCTACCTATGCCACGTTTAGAGTCTGGGCATTCTGTAATTGGAACAAGGGTTTTTTGGGTATTTGCTCTGCATGTGAGTGTATACGTATGTGTGTGCGTGTATGAGTGTTCCCGTGTGTGTGCGAGTGTGTGTGCTTATGGCAAACTCATTTAATATTTATTAAATTTGTTTCGCTCACGGGGTTTTATTTTCATTTGGCACGTACCGAAAACAAGCATTCCATGTTTGTTGTTTTATGCGAATGCCCTAACATTTAGTGGGCACAATTAGTACCTCGTTTCATTTGGTTGAATGTTAATTAAGCTTCAAACTAATAGTACAACCTATACCAGTAAAAATTATACGACAAATGTTTGTCTCAACTTTCAAATTAAATCAATTAAAGTTAAAGTTGGATTGAATTTTTGATAGTGTATTGAAAGTGTATCGATTCTTCTATATTCGCAAAAGCGCATTGCCACAGATTTGATTCGTGAATATTGTTCTGCATTCACTAATGCTGCAGCAGTTCCGGACAACACTCATTCCCTAGCAAAACTGAGCTTTGTAATTAAAAAGTTTTACCAAAAGCCGCATATAACAACAACAAAAAATTCTATATAGTTCCATGTAAATTTTTTTTTCGTTATTTTGCACTTGTTTTCTCTCGAATTTCGTCTGTAAAAACTATAATTAAAAAAGAAAAAAGAGTAAAGCCAACACAAACACACACGGTTATTAAACGGATTTCGCGTTGAGTGTTTTATGGGTAAAAATGTATTAAATAATAGTTGGAAATAAAAGGTGAAAAGCAAAAAACAAAAAACATAAAACGTAGCGCATGACGCCGTCAATTTGTTTTCATTAATTTGATTAAAGAGTAACAAGAAACAAGTCAAAAACCAGTAAGAGCTATAGTGGATGTTTATGAATGAATGCGAATGAATATAAATGAGTGTTGGAAATGACTAGCAGCTTCCCAGGCAGCTCATGTAAGTCGCAAGGCTTCGTGCGAGTAACTCGATTTTTTTTCAGATTTTTCTCATAATTTTTTTAATTTTATTTTGTTTTTATTATTATTATTATTTTTTTTTTTTTTTTTGGACTGCTGTGAACCTTATGAGGGCAGAGTGTTTTTGTTTTAGTTATTGTTGTTATTGTTGCCGTTTTTGTTGGCCATATTAATGTTAAGTTTTATGCAAAGTTCATTCAACTCGAACAATTGTTGTTGGACAAGCTTTCTGATGATGAAACTGACACCCGACAAACGGACAGACAGACAACAGTAGAGAACAGACATTATAATGACTCGGTACAACATTGGGATGTGGAAACATCAGTAGAAGAAGTCGCAAAGATAATTAAACAAGTACATACACACTTATATAGTATGTGTGGTACACATAGTTATGGTAATGAGTGCTTGAATATCTTGCTCTAATTACACGTAATACACTATATAATAGGGAGTTACATTATTTAAAGCTGTTAGAGACAACAATTTGTGTATCATTTATGATTTGATGGCTTTAAATTTATGCATTTAACTGTTTGTAACTTTAGTATGAAGTCAAATTGTATAGATATGTTTTATTCCAAGCATTACATATGCATTACGGCATGCTCATGGCATATTTATGTGAGCTCTAACAACATTTGCATTGAAATCAACAATGAGAGAGCAGGAAATCAACAAAGCTGAACCAAATCTCAATAAACCAAAGCAAATACAAACACACTGACACAAACACAAGCACAAACACAAGCGTAGCAGAACCCAAAAAGCCAAAAAAAAAAGAAAACAAAAAACCAACGACCCAACCCATGCTGCATGTGTATCATACACTAGCCAACCAGAACGAGAACGAGAATGAGAACGACAACGAGAACAAGTGCAACAGGCAGGCCGAAACTAAAAAACGGGTCAGCTAAAACAACAACAGCAAAAGCAACAGCAACAACAATTGACTGGAACAGCTGCTGCTGCTGCTGCTGCTGCTGCTGCTGCTGCTGCTGCTGCTGTGTGACAGCAAAGACAACCAGCCGAAAATCAAAATAAAAATAGTGAAAGAAAAATACGAAAATAAACTCGTTGCTCTCGACCAAGTGCCACAGTCTTCAACTTCAGCTTCAGCTTCAACTGCAACTGCAACTGCAACATTTACAGCACCAACAGCAGCAACAACAGCAACATCAAACAACACCAGCAACAAAAGCAACAGCAACAACAACAACTGAAACAGCAACATCAACAGCAACAAAAGCAACAGCTTCAGCTTAAGTTGTTCCAGCTGCTTTGTTATTGTACTCCAGAAATAATACACTGCAAGAATATAAAATTTACGTATATATATATTGATATATTTTTATATTTTTAGATATAATATTTTAATATTTTAATTTTTTGATATTTTCAAATTTTTATATTGTGATATTTTAATACTTACAAATTATAATTATTTTGATATATTTTTACTTTCATATTTTAATATTTTCATTTTATTTTCATATTCATATATTTTTATTGTTTGCAATTTTCATATTTTTATGTTTTCATATTATCGTATTTATATATTTTTATAATTTTATACTTTCATATTTCTATATTAATATATTTTTTTAGTTCCAAAAATTATTATATTTTCATATTTATATATTTTTCTTGTTTAAAATTTTCATATTTCGTTATTTATATTTTTTTTAATAATTTATATATTTTAGATTTCAATATTTTTATATTTTAATACATATATATATTTTTAATTTATATATTTTCATTTTATAATATTATTATTTAATTATTTAATAATTTACTTATTTGGTTACTATATTTAATATAGCAACTTTTGCATAATTTTGATTCTCTTTCATTCTAACTTTAATTTACGCACTTAATTTTATTCAAATATTGAATCCTAATAACAATTTCATAATATATGCTCAGGGTATTTTGATTTTGAGCAGTGTATTATGCGTCTGCGTCTTTGGCGACTGTTGCGCAACAAGTTAACTCCGCTTTGCACTTTTAAGGCCAAGACCAAAAAGTCAAACAACATGCGAACAACGGTTTCAGCTGCTGCTTTTGTGTGATTCTCTGTGTGTGTATTGTGTGTGTGTGTGTGTGTTTGTTGTGTGTATTGTTGTTGTTGTTGTTGTTTTTGTGTCTGTTTGTTGTTTATTCACTTGACTTCTAATGCACTCAAAGGAAATGGGGCTACCAGTGGCAACCGGCATTGGTAGCAGACAGCATTAACACCGGCAACAGAGTAACAGACAAAAGCAACAACAACAAAAGCAACAACAACAAAAGCATCAACAATAAGAAGAAGAACAACACAAGCAACAATAAAAACAACAACGGAAGCAAATAAGTTGCTTATATGGAGTAACAGACGAAAGGACAGACGTATGGAGTCATGTCAAAAGTGCAATGGGATTATATTTGAAGCTGATGGGCTACAATTCGCAGGCAGCGAAGGTGATGGCGAAAGAGTAGAGGGAGAGAACGAAGTAGAAGATGTTGAAGAAGAGGAAGAAGATTATGGAGAAAAAGTAGAAGAAGAGAAAGAAGTAGAAGTAGGAGTTAAAGAAGAGGAAAAAAAAGAAGACAAAGAATTAGAAGAGGAAGTAGAAGAGGAAGATGTAGAAGGAGAGGTAGAGGTAGAATAAGAGGGGAGAGAGGAAGAAGTAGAAGAAGAGGAACAAGCAGAAGTAGAAGAGGAAGATTAAGAAGGAGAACCCATCAACCACACTATATGGGCTTGTTAAGCCTATAACGGATGTGCATGTGCCTCGCTCACCTCTACTCCTCTACTCCTCTCTCTCTCTCTCTCTTTCTCTCTCTCTCTCTCTCTCTCTCTGTAATTCTCACTCTATATCTCTCTATCTTCCTCTTGCTCCCTCTTGCTTATTCTCTCACTTACTCTCTCTTCTCGTTTAAGCTGTGCATTCGCAATAAGCTGCTTTGACGTGCGCAAAAGATTTCAAGCGCAATTTACAGGCAAGTTAAAGACAAACCGAAAGAGAGGGAGAGAGAGAGAGATATATATATAGCGAGAGAGAGAGTGAGAGCGAGAAGCTTGAGCAGCGGCTGAGACGCATGGGATTACGTATTGCATTTGGCTTGCGGCATTGTTAATGGCTTTAACTATGGCACATTAAAGCGTTTAA
>JBANCZ010003094.1:0-13637 GCA_037040025.1 Sphaerogastrella javana
CTATACAACACCGAAAATATACTGTATATACAACACTGGACCGAAAAACCGTACTACTCCGGAAATACTATTCTGCTCCAAAAATACTATTCGGTTCCGAAAATACTAAACACAGGGTCCCTACTGTCGGGCCACTCTGTACTGTTGGATATTTTCATTATAAAATTGACACTTCTTTCCAATTAAAACAAATGAAAATTATTGCATTTTTTATCACTAAGTAAATCCCCTCATTTGTAATTGCAATTGACCCTATTTCCCCTTCTGTTTGCCCCTAGTTGCCTTTAATGATCCTTGACTGGGTTACAGCAGCAGCAGCATCATCCCCGCTAACCCATGCCACCCAAATGTTGCAGCATGAAACAATTTCGTATATCGACAGCATCGAAAAATAAACTTGCCACAGATGTGTCTCAGCTGTTTGCAATTACAAAGCGAGTGCCGGCAAAGAACCCCCCAAAAAACGAAGATGGAAAAACTTGAGATACAAATCAAAGACATTGCGTAATAATACAGATTGATGCGGTGCCCAAAACGTGCGCATTGTGGCATGTGGCATGTGGCAGAGCTGTTGTTTGTTGCTGATGATGTTGTTGTTGTTGTTGCTGCTGCTAGTACATCAAATGTGTTTCAGGTGCAGTTGATCAACGGCAACAACTGCCATTTGCCGGAACTAAGAGACTTCCGTTCAATTTTCAACCCATCTAGCCCCATGCAGCAGCTTGCCCCTGCAACACCAACAGCAGCAGCTGAAGACGCGCCAACTGCATTGACAAATAACACGTGTGGCTCTGTATACGTATATATATAAATATATGTGTGTGTGTGTGTCTTTGGGGCAGGCAATGGCAATCAGTGTAATGTTTATGCTGACGCTCTGCATTGCTCATCAGCTCAGCCCCAGTGTTGCAGCCTCTCCAGCCACTCTGCCCGGCTCTCCGGCTGTACTCAGTTGAAGAGTTCCAGTCAGTCAGCCGCAAATTGCTTTCAATTATGTAGCATGTTGCTCCCGTTTTTATGGCCCGTTGCTGACGTGTCTCCAGTTGTTGTTGCCTGTTGCTGCGGCATGTTCGTGTTGATGATCTGTGCAATTGATCAACGTATTTATGTGGCAAGTTGCAACCTGCAACTGCAATTGCGACTGCCTTTTCGACAACTCTACGTGGTTGGCATCACTTGCCCCATGTCTCCAATGTGCCCCATATGATGCCCCATCTGGCAATCGTCTCCATCGTACCTTCAACTGCAACATCATCTTTTGTTTTTTATGGCTTTGATTTTAATCATCTGTTTGGAGCATTAAAATGTTGCATTATAAATGAAGAACCGCAGCAAATTGCTTGCGGAAGTGTGCCACGCCCACAAAAGTGTTTGGCAGCAGACGCACAGAGACAAAGATCGAGCGCCACAGTTTTGCGAAACGAGTTGCAGATCGAAATTAAGATCAAGATAAAGACCTAATGATTTGGATTGAGTTACTTCATCTGCGTGCAAATTGCTGCCTTTAAAAAACAAACTAAAGTGAAAATTATGTCAAATCTGTTGAGATACAAAACGGAAAGAGACGAACGGAGTGAGGGAGACTGGAACAGAGACATAGGTAATCTTTGGATGAGTCTTTGGCTGCAGCTGCTGCTGCTGGTTGCTTGAAAACGGAATTGAGTAATTTGTTGCAAAGACAATTAGATGCAACAGATTGTTGACTAAGTGACTGAAACATTTCCAGTTGAGTTTTGTCGTTTGTGCCTCTGCCACAGACGCCCAGAGGCGCTCTCACACTGGAGCATCGAGAGCAACAGCTGCGCATGAGTACAAGCTGCTGACAAGTTGAGCAGTTCAAATGAGTTCAGTGGGCGAACTTGCCACATGGCAGTCTCAGAGTAGTGCACACCGAGACAGACGGCCCTCGTCACAGTTCATAATTTCCCAAAGCCAATTATGGCGAAAATTGTAAAGCTCCAAATACAAACAGACCTTGGGCCAAGTTAATCACATTGAATGGGGTCAGCTCCGCTTCGAATGTAATAAACATGCAAGCATACATAACATCTATATATAGAATATAAAGCATATAAGATAGAGCACATAACCACATAGCATACATACATATTTAAGCTGCATAACTGACCACGAAAGATTGCAGTCAGCAGTTCCTCAGCTTCATGTTCTGCTCAGCTTGGGCAACTCAGATCCAAGGCGCCCCGCTTGCTTTTACTGAGTGTCAGCTCTACTGACAGTCAGCAATTAAGTAGTTGTTCTTGCAGTAGACCCTATAGTTCCTCCATAGTCTACTTAGACTATGTGCTAGTCCAGACAGTTGATTACTGCTGCTGCTGCTCTGTCTGGCATTTTGTGTCTGTGCCTGTGTCTGTGTCTGTGGAGCAGGCAAAACAAATTGATATCTTTATGTTTATAATATGCATTGCTGCTGCCCGCATTGATAATAGTACTAACGGCTTTTCTTTATAGCTTAGTCTATAATTAATTAAAACAGCTTGTTACACGGCTTAACTTCAAATATACAAACCGATAAATTTTTTTCGACGCGCGGCAAACGTTTGTTTACATGTGATTATGTTTTGATGACTGAGTAAAATCGATAAAACTATCGCTAATGTTTAAATTTGATGATTCACAATAGTTTTACTTAACAGTGATTTTTCTAAACCATTTAAAATTGATTTTGCATTTAGAATATAATGCAGGCAGCGGCTGCACCTTCATATGTAAGTGATCTATATTTTCTCGCCAATATTTACATTTACCGATTCCCAATAATCCTAGTTAACAGTTTTCCTTTTGAGCTATTTAACATTTCTGTTATATTAACATTTCTGCATAACGGCTCTCTCTCTCTTTCGCCGACATTTGGTGGCCCACAGTTATTCTAGTTAACAGTTTTCCTTTTGAGCTATTTAACATTTCTGTTATATTAACAGTGACATTAGCAGTTGCTACGTTTTCATATGCATGCATTTTTTACGTTGTGCAACACTGTTTTAATTTTTTTCGACTGCGCATCCCTTGCTGATCGGGAATATATGTACATATTTATTTTACAGAATTGACGAAACATTTCCATATTAGTTTCAATGTTTGGCATAATTGCTACTAACTAAAATCAAGCTAATGCCTAAAGCAGAGCTTAACACAAATGCTCTAGAGGTTATAGTAATAACACGACTAAAAAAAGGGGGAGAAAGAGAAAACAGCGTGTTCTAGCACTCGATGCTCGATCTAATTTAAGTTACTAAGTTTCAGACACGGAGTTGAGTGACTGTTGCCAACGCGTGCATATATACATTTATGTATGTATATATATCGTAAGCGGGGTTTTATAATTGGCTTGTCAGGCAGACATTAGCCGCCTCACAGCTGTGTGACTTCGCCAGAGCTCAAAAAACAAAACGAAAAAACGAGCGCCAAAAGATGCTAAGTGAATTGAAATAATGCTGCTACAACTGCTGCTAGATGATGATCATCATGATGATCACAATAATGATTATAATGATGATGCTGTTATAGCTATTGCTGCTGCTGATGATGATGATGATGACAATGATGATGAAGATGATGGTGACGATGATTATTCCTGCTGCTGATGGTGAGAGACAACGCCAGACCCAGACCATGACTTTAACTGTCTGTGCGGCTGTCTGTCTGTCTGTCTCTCTAGCTGTCTGACTAGCTGATGATTCTATTTATTACATGGCTTGCAATTTGCAATTCCGCTTTTTTTTTGTTTTTGCAGCTCTTCTTGTTCGTTCATTCGTACTTTGTTGTTGTTGTTGTTGCTGCCGAGTTTTAATTATTTGGCTGGCCGTTAGCTTTAATAAAGTTGCTAACTGTGAAACGACGTGACTGGTAAATGTGGCTTCAGTCTGAAGTCTTCAGTCCGAGTGCGTTCGGCGAAATGAGCATTTAATTCACAGCGAAAGTGTCGGGGCCCCTAGTCTGACTGTACATACAGCCATAATACGATAGATACAGCTCTGGCCACATCTCCAGCTATATAGTAGTTAGAGCTATAGTATTAGCTTCAGCTACAGTCACAGCTGCAGACACATCTATCTGATTAAAATCTCAGCGTACAAACAAATTCTTACACGCAAAGCGCCAAGAGGACAGCTGAAAAGTTGCTGCGTTAACACCCATTTTAGAGTCCATTTCCAGATCCAGTACACCAGTCCCAGGCACAGTCGAAATCGGAGTCCAAGTCTGATCAAGTTTGCGGCTGAGCGCGTGTTTAATGCAAAATTTTATCACGCGAGGCATTTTTGATAAGCATCTGCAATGCTGTGGGAAGTAAAGTCTCTGATTCCAATGCGCAGATCGTTGATCGCTGACCAATGATAATAGCGACAACGCCCCAAAAAAACAAAACAAACCCAAAAAAACATCACAAAACCAGAGCCAAACAAAGAAAACGGAGGACTGTGCGACTGGCGAAAGGCATCATCCTGGTCTTTGGCATGGGCATGGGCATGGTCATGGGTTTATCAGCGACTGGGCATCTGCAGTGAACGCATTCCGATGCCACAACTGCTTCCAGGCGCTAAACACAGAAACTGGGCGTGTTGCTGTTAGGGCGTAGCAGTATGTGTGTGTGTGTGTGCTGGACGTTAAATGTGCACCAAGTGCCAAGTGTTTGCGCCAAGCGTTGATTGCCCTTATCTGCATCGCCATCGCGTTGCTGCAGCTGCATGTGGCGCGAATTGCATGCGTAGAGATGCTGCCTAGAGATTCGCTTCTTTTTCTGCATCTTTTTATGCTTGTGGCTGCAGCAGACCAACAGCTTGCGTGTTGCTGACGCTCTCTACAGAAAGATAGAAGAAGCATAAATAGAACTGACTGGCGAGCAGAAGAAATACAACTGCCAAGTGATGAATGTCCGTGTTATGCGATCTAATGATCTAAAAATGAAGTTAATAAATCGTTTAACCAGATGGCACAGCAACACAGCAGCACCAGCTTCTTCACGTTTCACTCTCCACCTCCGGTCCAGACACTCTGCAGCAGCGGACAGTTCCCGCTGTGAAGTGGAACACTTTGCGGATGCTTGTTTCTTGTAGCCTGTTTGGCAGCGACCATCGGACCACCACCGGACTGCAGCGAGGCATGGGCAATAGTCGTAATTTGCATAACTACTGTGCTTATAACTTCGTCTATAACAAATTACAACAATTTGGTTTGAGCACATACCACAGCCAGTCAGGCAGACAGACAGACAAACAGACGCATGAAGAGACTGAAGAGTGAAGAGAAAACCCGAGACGTTTAGCAAATATTCTGGTTGCCATAATAACGGTAAGAGCGCAGCATCGTCAGCAGTAAACAAGGCCAAGAACATGCCACAACTATTTGCCACACACACACACACAGACACATGTGCGTAACACTCATTTTAATAACGAGCACAGGTAGACGACAAGAAATCCCATCAAAATAATCTTCCACTTTGCTTGTTTGTTGTTTGTTTAGCATTTTGATTATTTTATTTAAAATCTTTGCTTATATTATACGTGAGTGGCCATTTGATACGATGCGACACAAATGTCTAAAATCGTGTGGCAATTAAGTCTAATATAAATAGGCAGTCATTTAGTGGTTGTGTATGTGTTGTGCATATGCTACATCTAGGTATTACCAATTACATATTTAAACTGCAAAAGAGAAAACTATAATTAGTATACAGGTATTACATTTATTCTGTGTGTGTGTGTGTGTGTTGCTTACCTAGTATGTATGCTAAAGAAAGAGACTAAATCCCAAGGGTAACACTGCAGAGTGAGAGCTGTAATTAAAAAAAGATATCTTTCGTTAATATATGACACATTCATAAAGTAATTCATTTATGATTTCTTATGAACTCAGCTACACATTTTCAATCATTATATATCATGAGTCTAACATATGTAGAGAACATCATTGTATGTTTTATAATACAACACTTTCATTCCTGGATCAATGCTTACCTTACTCTTTTCTTCATTTCAATAGCCTGCTTGAGAGATCCGCCGTAACCGGGTAAAATAGTTAGAACTGCAAGGCACAAGTAGAATTGACTTTTAGTTATAGTTTGTGTTTTATTCTATATATAAAAGCCCAATTGTTTTTATTATCAGCAATTGTAAAATTTACGCTAATCAAGGCATTTCATAGGTGTCCCAAGGTAAAATCGTAAATCATCATTGAATTAATAACATTTATTAAATATGTCGTAACTTACCTTATAATTTAATAAATACATATTCCAATGATCTCTGCTTGATCAATATAACTGCAAGAAATATAAAATAATTGAAATTAGTAAATGTATTAAATAGTGCATAAAGCAGTCATGTGTTTCAGTCAGTTACTAAATATTACACAAATCACAGATTCTTTCATAGGTGTCCCAAGGTAATCAGTCAATTCATCAGCGTATCGCAGTATTGCCCCCACATATTCTTTCTATAACTCACCTTTTTAGAAAGCATAGCGTGTGCGTATGTCTTCCAGTTTCTTGCAGATCTGATTCGGTGTACGGAACATGTCGCCAGCAATGCTCTTCTGTTTAACTGCATCAATGGATAAATACTGTTCACACAGATCTCCGTCTAGTACATTCTTCACCGGATAGTAAGAGCTGCGATAGCTGAGATGATCTCGGCCACATAAAGGCGGATTCTCATTGCGCATATGCATCTCCAGATGCTGGAAAAAGTCGTAGTCCTCGCGACTGGTGAATGGCACGAAGGCTCCAACAGTACCACTCAATGTCGAATAGATGAGCGCCTCCGAGCCACCAGGGATGAGCGTGGCTTTTTGCAGTGACATGATTATTTCGCCAACATGGAATGAGCAAATATTCTCCGATTTTTGTGAGGCTCCAGATAGCAAACCACGATCCCATAACGACTTAGTGCCAGTGGGATCTTCGTCAACATCATCGGTGACCGAATGGGGCAGCCGTTGAATGCTCAGATTTCCAAACTTATCAGCTATGGCTATGGTGTCATAATCCAGCAGCGTAGTCGCAGTTACCCAACGTGGATGCGTATCATCGGCAAATATGATGAGCTGATTCTCTGCACGGCGATAGCGTATAAAGAACACAGACTCCTGCACATCCGAAACGTAAACGCGGTGACCCATCGCTTGAATATTAACAATCTGATAGGGAATGTGTTTGTTCTCACACTTGCGCAGCATTTTCTTCTTGCCCAGATCATAGATGCGCAGCATGCGGCCACAGCCTGCCAAGAGACGACCTTGGAAACCGCACAGTGCTCCAGGTATTTCATCAATTTCAGTGCGATGCATGAACTCCAAGCTCGAGCAGGTGGGGTCGATTTTGTAGATGTCAATGCAGCCACCTTGCGATATGCGAGGATTGAGTTGCAAGTCTTTGGCTATACCAACCGCCAAGTAGTAACGACCATCCGCCGCAATAGAGAACTTGAGCAAGGCCATCGACATGATCGCTTCGTTCTGTGTGAGC
Source organism: Sphaerogastrella javana (assembly GCA_037040025.1). Taxonomy (NCBI): domain Eukaryota; kingdom Metazoa; phylum Arthropoda; class Insecta; order Diptera; family Drosophilidae; genus Sphaerogastrella; species Sphaerogastrella javana. Next base: position 7,484 of record JBANCZ010003094.1, read on the forward strand.
GGCACACTAAATGCTGTTTGGCCGTGTATTGCATCTAAGCAACGTATCTGAGAGGCCCACAGCCCCAAGCCAGCTTTCGGGGCAGAAAACACATCCTCGGGCAGCACTTCGTTTATGAACGCATTGGCCATCTCTCTAGCCAGCTCTCGCTCTTCGTCGCCAGCAGCACTACGCATTTCTTCAGCCATTTGTTCTTTGCGCGCATTCTTAGTATCCTCGGTGTATGCATTGTGATCCGTTTCGGCAATCAACATTCGTCCTGTATCTGGATGAATGACAAATGCACGTGGGGTATACTGCAGTGGGAAGGCTACCTGATTGAACACTGCTCCAAGCTTTTCTAGTGCCAAGATACGTAGGGTATTCGTCGAAATGGCCACAATACCCTCACTACACTGTTCGCTGGAGAAACCAGACGCATATTCGAGCGTTTCATATGACAGCGGCGTTAGATGGAATCGATTCTGATGATAATACGACAACCATGTTCGACTGGACATAGCCAGCACCGCTTCTGCGCCCTGCATCTTGATACGAAACAGCTTCACGGGTCTTGAACCCAAGTAACGTGTACGCGTATCGGCCAAATCTCCAGACACTGGATCTAGCACAGTGCGAAGCAACACTCCATTGCTTAATCCGATATTCAGATAGATGGTCCCCTTATTGCTGCCACTTCTCTGTGGTGGCATATCATCATCTGCACCCCCAGCACTTGTTGTGCTTTCAGTGTGGCCCATCTCTACCAGGCACAATGACTCAGCTGGCGATGGTAGCGCCTGCATTGAGCACGGTGACAAGCAGTTGTTGGGATCTAGTGACAGAATGCGCACAGTGTTATCAGCTAGACCCACAGCCAAGAACCAGGATCGTTGCTCGCCTTCAGGCACAGTGCCCAAAGCCATGCACATGATCTCCGCAGGCATCTCAGAACGTTCCGTATATTCATTCAATTCGCCTGTCTGCAAAGAATAGACGCCGCTGATTAGTATACTTTCGAATTTGTGAAAACTCAAAACATTGCCTAATGAGGGCTCAGCACTGCAGGACACAAAGTGTCTCAACATGATTGTTCTTTTTCGTGTTTTTGTCATCAGAGCAAAGTAGATGTTTCAGTTTATTATTAAATTCTTACCGGATCCATCTCAAAGTAAACCAATTCACGGCCAGAGAGCGTTATGACAACTTGACGCTGATTGACGGCGCATTTTGTTATAGATTTCTTGCCCGGAGCCTTCCATTCGTTTACACGCTTATCGGACCGTATATGTCGAATTCCGTCCGGATACACCTGCACCAAGGCATCATCGCCCAAGGCGGCACAACATAATGTGGGCGTGGTACCCAGAAAGCCACTATCCGTCACTTCTTCGACGGTTTCGCCGATGCTCAGGACCAGTGTGGCATTCACGAAGGATACAATAATATAGGCATCAAATTCGTCTAAAAGTAGGGACAACAAAATAGGAATTGCCATGAATGCGTGAATTTGAATGCATATTTAAATCAAATGTATTCAAGATAAAAAAAATTGGAGACATTGAATAATCAGTTTATCAATTTGTAATCAATGGAAAATTCAGCTGAAACACGGTTGATAAATAATCGCATCATGTTCAATGTCTTATCATATTCACAAGTCTTAAATTTAAATCTGTGTAGTACACTTGATATAGTAATTTGTTTTTGTAGTATCTGTTGACTTAAGAGCTGCAGTAATGTTGCCTTACCTATCGCTTCACAAAAGTCAAACATAAATTATAAGTATTTTAGACGAGTGTATCGGATAACTCGCATATTTTTATATCTGTTCGATAGTCACACACAACAAACAGTTGTTGACACGGTCTGTGTTTAAGCGCCTGAAATAAGAGAGAACTGGTGGTTGATAACTTGTGGCTTTTGAGTCGTGTTTATATATAGACATATAAAATAGGATTGCTGATTTACTCACAAATATATTCAATGCAAATATCATTCAATTAGAATCGTTATCGTTATATCAACAATCCTAGTATACTCTATACATATGAATTACATTTATTATTTAGCTTGACTGTATCGTGTATCAATGCACCAGTTGAATATTAGAATCGTTTCATAACTAGAAAACTTATCGTCTAATCGTCTTAGTACTACATTCAGCGAGATATATTCCATTTTTCACTCACCATCAATGCGTTTCTTGACAGTCCATACAGCATTTGGGTTACCAGGTAGCTCAGACACAGCCATCTCAGATACTTCGAGGCCATGACGCAGTACACGCAGTGTGGATCGCGGACCACGTCCACACAGCACGTAAAGCTGTGGCGTATCCTCATTGGCCAAGTCAGCAACCTGAGAGGTGATAATTGGCGCAAATGAGGGCAACTCATCTACTAAAACGAGATTCTTCAGAGCACGTGGAGCAAAGAAGAAAGTCTCTCCCTCCTCCAGGGGCATGGCAGAGCTGAATTCAGGCTCATCATCATCATCACCCAGGTGTGCAATTTGATACAGATAGCTATTCCAATAATTAAATTATTAAAGCATACTCAGCCTAATTTATATAATTAACTACTTACTGGTTGCCAAATTCGCTTGCTACAAACAGAAAACCGGTCTTCAACACACACATAGCCGTTGCAGGTGGTACAGTATCGAAGTACTTCAGCTTGATCTCGGACACAACATCATCATCAGTTTCCAGGGTGATTTTAAAGATGTCACCTTGCTCAGTTTGCAGCAAAAAGAAATACATGCTCTTCGTGCGATGTGTTGCAGAGCATATAAAGATCATGCCACGCTCAGGATCATCCAAATCATTGCGACGACGTGGTATAGGACAACGTATGTCATGCTGATCCCCCAGATTCTTATAGGTCAAATAGTTCTCGGAGCAAATGAGCACACCTGACGGCCCATCACTTCCACCGGGCACAGATACCAAAAAGTTGGCATGTTCCTCAAGTGGTTCCGAATATTTACGTACTACATGATTCAGACCAAGATCCAATTCATAAAATGTCAGAGTTTGTTGTGTCCGCTGAGCTGCATCACCTGAAAGAGATCAATTACTAATTGGTTAATTATACCAAACTAATATTTTGCACCAAGTTGTTCAATCTTAGAGGAATGTGGGTCACAAATCAGTGAAGTGTTGCTAGGTAATTACAGCAGCACCAATGGTTCAGTGATCACATTAATCTAGCGCTCAGTACATACAGTGTAATATGATCGATTAGGCACAATCACTGAGAATTAAAGCGCCAATTAATGGGTGTGTCAAGTCGGGTTATAATCTTACCTGATGGATCTAAGTCTGCCTCCTCGTAATCAATTTCCAAACACGCAAACATGGGATTATCAAAGCCAACGTCCACACCAACCATGTGGTAAGTCAACGTGTTCGATTTGTGTGCCTCCAATGGTGAAGAAATGGTCAAACGTGCTTGAGTATCGCGATTCATAATATAAGCTAGCTTTTGCTTCTCGACGGCACCAATCATTACTGCACGGCCCTTTGGATCTATGGCAAAGTACTGACCCGGCACAATGCGTCGGCAGCCAGATTTGCCAAAGGTCTCCTGATGGACTTTCTCGAGAGCATTCTTAGCGGGACTGTACTCTAAAATAACTATGCGTCCGGAGTCCGAGCCAACGACAATATAATCTAGGGAAAGATAGTAGAATATTCTAATTATAAAAGGGCAGGTTTTAAATTAGAGGTGAGGTGAGGTTTGAGGTTAGAATCATTTGTAACTCGAAGTTTCAGTTCACCATACCATGTGGTTTTGGGGTCATGGCAAATGCGACGCCAAGTAGCTTGTTCTCGCACGTAGACACATTTAAAAGGTCAAACTGGGGTCAACCACATCGAGTTGCCTCAATTGGGTTTTGTGCGTACAACATATGAACTAAATAAATTATTGTAAATTCCACTAACCTTTTGTGCCGCCAGTCAAGCGAAATGCCATCAGGGCACGAATACAGCCAAATATTTCAGTTGACATGAGCGTATGGACTTTGCCAGTGTTCGGATCGGGGCGCAATAACTCCAAAGACTTGCCACGTGACAGCAACACCTCCTGTTGCTTGCCGCCGGAGAAGTTACCGTGCACCGCATGGGTGACACCGGTGCCCTTCTGCAGCGTCAAATTGTACAAGTACATGTTAAAGCTGCCCTAGTATAAGCCAACAATTGTACTACAAAGGAAATAGTATAACAAAAATTGAGGTTAGGTATGGTCAGCATATAACCAATTAGGAAAAACTGATTTATTAATAATGTACTACTCCGAAAAACCAAGGCCACAGTAACAAACGTCGTGTCGCCTAACGATGCATAGTAAGCAGCATTTTTTTTTTTTAATTTTGCACGCTCTAAATGCGACCAAACAGCAGACATATCTGCTCACCTGGAGATACTTCGTGCATGGCAAACATTTCAATATTATTAAAATCTACACAATTGCCCAATTTGCATTTACCTTTTGATATTTAATTCAAGATATTAACACATATTATAATAGATGCGCCAAGATTAAAAAATGTTCATTCACTCAAGTAACGCCATCTTCCGAAACTACCGTTTGGCTTGCTTGACGAAGAAAAAATGGACGGTGAAAAAGGCGGCCGGTATTTGACAGCAGTCAGTGCAGGGTTGCTTTGAATTCGATAGACCTAATTTATAAAATACCTACAGATTGTAGTAGCCCTGGTATAACAGCTGACCGATAACAATAATATTAGATATTATTAAACGTACAAACGTTTCAGCTGCCGTTGGAACAGCAGGGTAGAAATGGAGGATGAGAATAGGCTGTACGAGGAAGCAAATGCTAAAATTAAGCTTGGCGAACAACTAAAGGATGCATTAATCGAATTCAAAGACAACACAGGCGTTTCGAAACTCCAAAGAAAAATCCAACAGGAACTGAAGTTTCTAGAAAAAGTATGACTTTCACAAAACTTCGTTAATGTGTGTGTGTATTAATAGACATCTCTTTCCCAGGTTATACGTACTAAAACCTTGAAAGAGAATCATATTACCAGTAGTAATTTCGTAAATTACGAGTTTCTTATCAAAACACTTCGCTTGCAACAGGGTGTTGTCGATATCAATGCCGTATTTCCCCTGAAATCCCGCGATAATCCTTTACGTGTTGACATTGTAGCCAACAATGGGTTGAAGTGGGTCAAGGTCATAGCGCGTAACTCTAGGTCTATTGAGGATGCTGCCAATGGCTGTGTCAGCTTTGGAGCGCGCAGTGTTCTAGATCAAGCTAAGGATTATTTGGAGGCCAGCAAATTGCACATCTGTATGTTTCACCAGCCCAAGGTAAATATTTGGAAGTTGTATATACTTTGTATCATGCGAGATTTTAACGGTATTTGCAGATTGTATTTTATTTTTCAAATAAAATAAATAGCTCCTTGCGTGATGAACTCGAGGACTTGGGTGTTCAAACAGCATATTTGGATGAACCCGATGTAGATGAGGAGCCGTTTCCCGGTTTTTCAGATGAACTCAATCTGGATGTCACTACCATGCTGGCATACACAAGTGCTCTATCCAATGGTCGCTGTAATTTCATTTTCAAATATCCTCTCTTAACTGAACAGGCTGAGAAAGAACGTGAGTGTCCAGTCAAACCTGTGCTTGATAAAATATTTGAAGGAAAGACACTTGTATGCTGCCAAATGGCCTATGATGCATTTCAAAATATTTTGACCGTTTTGGGTGGTCCCACTGAGAAAGAACTCGCTGCTAAATTCTTGAAACGAGTCACAGTTTATCCCAACGTAAAGACAATACCTACTGAATTATCAAACGTTTGTTTCACTGCTAATGTGAACGAAAGAAGCTTAAAGATATTCAGTTTTGGCATAAAACGTAGAATATTTACGGTCACCTCGAATAAGGCATTTTTGCGCTCAGCCAAAATGCAGGTAATTACATATTTTAATTTTGAATATATTTCCGTTACATATTTAAATTTTTCAGGGAATAAATGTACCTGCATTTGTGCATGCATCTCGTGCGCTCACTGAAGGGAAGGAAGCTACTGCCACACCGATCTAGGAATGCTTGTATTTAAATTCGATATATTTGTAACAATTTTTTTTGTATATGTCGACTTTTCGATAATTATCGGAACCTGTCGAGAAA
>JBANCZ010003095.1:0-13635 GCA_037040025.1 Sphaerogastrella javana
ACAAAGTTAATAGACCCTTTTTGTGTTTTTTAAACACAGGGTCTAAAAAAAGAATAAAACTGAACAGAGAAAGAGAGTAAAAGAGAGAGATATGGAAAGTTGTTTGAGCGCTAAAAGCGAAATGGACCTTTTCGGGACATGTTGACTTTAAACGATAAACAAAAACTTTGTGGCTGACAAAACGAAAGTTAAGTTGCAACAAATTTTTTGCTTCTTGGAGGCCAGCAAATGCGGCATACACCCAAAAAGATTGTACAGTGTACCACGAACAGTCAACAGTGTTGCTTTGGCAATAAGAACAATAGGGTCGGGCCCCCATAAAACTTTTAGACCCAACTATGACACAGCAGCAACAGCAACAGCAACAGCAACAGCAGCAGCAGCAGCAGCAATGCCAACAGTAAGCCTGTCATCTTTATGCTGGCAAGCAAAACTTCACTCTACCTTTCACTTTCACTTTCACTTCGTCTTCAAGTTTTTAAGTTTTGAATTCTGGGCTCTGCATTTGGGGTTTTTGGGTTTTAGTTTACCATTTCGCATTTACCATTTTCCATTCTCACTCATATGCCCCAACGTATTCATATTCTACATTCCATTACCAATGCCATTCCACTTTACATTCTTCATTTTACATTCTTCAGTCAACTTTTTATACTCTTCATTCTGCATTCGCCATTCGACCTTCTCCCTTTGCAATCTCAGCTCATAGTTTATTGAAGAACTTAACAAAGCACTTGCCATTTATGATTTTCATGCTTCTGTATGTGTGTGTTTGTGTGTGTGTGTGTGTGAATGTTTATGTTTATGTATTTGTAGCTGAGATAACAGTTGCTATAAACGCATAATATCGAAAGTTCCAACTTACAAATCGAAGCCGTTGACTTTTACGTGCATGCCTTGGCTTCATACGTCTGTGCACTCGCATTTAACGCATTTCTTTTTCTCGATTTCATTCGCAACAACAACTTTAACAACAACAACAACAACTACTACAACTACAACTACAACTACAACTACAACTACAACTACAACTACAACTACAACAACAACAATTACAACAGCAAATCCAACACTATACGCACATTATGTATTCAATACACTGGATCAGGATCACAGCGGCATTGTCAGCTTTGAGGTAAGTACCATTGAATAATCTACTATACAATATTATATATAATATATATATACAATACATATTCAATTAAAATATATTACGTTATGTTATTATATGGTTATGACCTTTGACCTTACAAATATATTGTTTATTTGTTCGAAACCATTATTTCGACCAACAGATATTGAATCTTTACAGTGCAAGTTTGTAAACTATAATTGTCTTTGTCGAAAGACAAGAAAGAAATTGTTTAATAACATTAGTTATGAATAATAATCTATAGAGACGCGTTGCTATAGATGTTTCTAGTACTTCACACTTCCTGCGAATTACGAATTATACGTTCTTAGATTTCAGTTAACTGATACGTGAAATAAATTAATCTATAATATTTATTTAATATCCTGAGTTAATAATGCATTATTAGCTATAAGCTAGACAACAGATACGAGAAATAAATGAATCTATAATATTTATTGAATATCTTGAGTTCAAAATAGGTCTAAAGCATATCGTTAGCTACAAATTAAATTCAACTTTCAATCTGAGCCTAAGTTAGATACTTATAATTAGTATAGATATGGAAAAGCAAAGTTCATTAGCTGCAAGTTATGATAATGTATATTAGAAAATGTTATAGAGTTGGTGTTCAGAACTTAACCTTCCGTAGAAGCTGAGGACCAACACGAGCTGAGCTTCTGTATTTGACTTTAAAGAGTTAAACCCAAAGTCAACTGTGGCGAGTGGAACGGAGACACGCAGACACAAACACTTGAACATTTTAATGCGCCTAAGCACTTGGCAAATAATTCAATTTAATGTACTTAGTTATGTACTTTCTCTCTCCCTCTTTTCTCTCCATCTGTATGTCTCTGTCTCTCACCACTTTCCTCTTTGCCTGCCCTCTCGAAGAAACCCGGAATGCTTGTGCAGACAATGAACTCGAAGCAGTGTGGGATTTAGCATGAGGCTTGGTGGGTGGGCTCAGTGGTCAGCCGACTGAGACAGCTCCCAATCCCTGTATACCATCTCTCACACTCCCCATATCATTCTCTCCCTCTCAGAGTCTGTCTGACGTCTCAGAACGAGCTACAACAACAACAATGAGCGCTTAAGTACAATGAAATTACTTTAGACATTTTAAGCATAAAATATGGCTGACAGTTGAGTTGAAACTCCCTCCACGATGCGAGTACAGCCCAAGCATCAGTAGCATCATAAACGACATGCTCCACACACACATACACACATATATACCTCTATTTCGTTCTCTCTCAAACTTTGTATGAGGGTGTGTGGTTGGGTGGCTAAGTGGTCGGGTGGGTTGCCTTGGCCTGGCTTGCTCTGGCAAAATTTTGGTTCCACTTTAACAGCGCCGAATAATGCTGCCAAATGGCCAACATAGAAAAAAACCAAAAGAACAACACATACTACCGAAGATTACATGCTCTTCAATTTCTCTAATAAACCTGTAAATGTCATAATTTTCCATTTACCAGTATTTTTTGTGGAAACATTGGTTTAGATCTGGAATTTTGGATTGACAACATTATTTGACAAGTTTTTCCAATTAAAATTCTACATTAATAGAAATATTTATTACACGTCTTGAATTTTTGAATGAATATTGTATGCTTAAAATTAATAAATTTCTAAAAAAAAAAATCTATTGATAAATTAACCGAAAACATAAAATGAAGGGTTCTTCAGGTACCTTCATTGACTTGGTACGGTAGTCTATCCTAGCCTATCTAGTAGTAGGCTATAAGGTATCCGCTACGCCTTATTACATGTATGTTACACAATTGCCGGCAAAGTGGAATGGTTCATGGCATGGGGTGTTGGGTGCTGGGTGCTGGGTGCTGGGTACAACACATTAGCAGCCACTGTGGACGCAGCTCATTTAGTTTCGGTTTTCGTGGAACAACTAAGACAAGAAGACAGCAGTAACAGCAGTAACAACACCAATAAGCAGCATGTTGAGCAGAGCCATGAGAGTCTTTCGGCTAGATGTTTTAGCTCTATTAAATGCTTCAGGCCACAGTCAAGTTGTAATAAGGAAAGTTCTTGGTTCTCAGCTTGCGTACACGTACCTCTCTCTAAGTATTATGCACAAGTTCTACAGAACTTGATTCAACTTCTCTTCCATTTGCTTGCCTGCTCGCAATTTAGCTCAGTTTCAGTTCTTTCTTCCTCTCTATTCGTCTCTGCCCCTCTGTCTCTCTCACTCGATGCTTTAATGTGTGGGAAAAGTTTTTACCAAGTTCCTCTTGGTCGAAAAGTGTTTGTCATTGATGGGTAGATAACTTGGCATGCGACAGCACACACACACTCACATACACTCACATACACTCACACACACACTCACACTCACACTGTGTTTGCGTTTTAACATAAAATGCACAGATTTCAGAGGGACACATCCAAGCTGAACTGAATAGCATTTCATATAATCGACTGAATGAGTTCTCAGTTTGCAATTCTGGACTTAGTCAACTCCTGCTGCTGAATTCAAGCACAATTTCCCTGGAAATCTTAAATTCATATCAACTTATTAGAGACTGGTTTACAGTAGTTCGAACAACTTATCTTAACATTTGAGGTTGACCAGTACTTATATTGGTATAAGCATCTTTATATAATGAAGCAAGAGTTAAGCAAGAGTTCAGTTCAGTTGCAACATTTAAACTAAATTTAATCCTTAGCTAAGTAATACGAATTGATTCAAGTCAGATGATTTGCAATTACTAGACTGTCAAAAATATCATGAGGAAAAGTTGAAGAGATTTGCCAAAAATAAAAAAAACGAAATTTTTGCCAGTCAAAAAAAAAGTCCCTGGAAATGATAGTGCAAAAGCGTGTGAAATATAAGGAAAGAAATCAAGGGAAATGTAACGAAATTGAAATAAAATGCAGCACAAACGGTTGACAGAAGTACGCCCAACCACCAACCACCGCCCACAGCCCACAGCCCACTTTTCCGTGCCTTGGTGAGCGTCCGTCGCTTATCTCTCAATCTAACATCGCGTGCGATGTCTGTCTCTTTTTTTTTGGGTTTAGTTTGTTGCAGATGTTGCAGTTGTTGCAGTTCCTGTCATTGTCAACATTTCTATTGCAGCAGGCACAAAAAAAAAATATAAATATATACATATATATATATATATATACTATATATACTAGTATATATATAGAGAGAGAGAGAGTAGCGGCCCAGCGGAAATCAAATAAATATGCGCATGCAAATCATGGCAAATGGCGGGCGCTAGTGGTGGGCGTGGCATCGAGCGCACTTGCACCGCATGCAAATTGCAAATAATTTTTACAGTTTTGTTCAGCTGCCTGCAAAACAGCATGGGTGCCAACGTCCGAACATGAACTTCACTTCCGGCTAACCAAAAGGCCACGCCTATTGGTTATGCAAAATATGCCAGAGCAGTCAAGCCAATCCAGGAGAGGGAGAGGATGTAAAGTCGTTGTAGGCTGGCAAACACAATGAGCAGGCATGGTTGGTAGGACGGTGGTTCAGTGGTTCGTTGGGTCGTCGCGACAATGGAACAGTGGGTCTTTGAGGCAGCACGTGTTGGTGGTAGCAATGCCATTGAAACGATGAATTATTGCGATTTTAACGCCAACTCGCCGGGGCGACCAAGCCAAGACACAAGTGCGATATTATAAACCAAAGACAGGCCAAACAAAGGCGGGCTAAATGCAGCACACACACACACACACAGATACACAGATACACACTCACACACACTCACAAATACTCTCACTCACACACACTCATATAGACAGTCACTTATCTGGTGCTGCCTTTTTGCTTGCTCTCGCCATTTTTCGCTGGTGAATAATGACCTAAAATTGTAATGACTACAAGGCACGTTCTCGATATAAAGCATGTACATGTGTATGTGCCCATGTAAACACTGGAACCCCCAGTAATTGCCTGTGTATATGTGCATGTGTGAATGTGTGTGTGTGTGTGTGTGTCGAGTGACGCCTGACTAAGTAGACTTCCGCTTTTCAATTAAGCTCACGTATTGTTGCAAGGTGTTTTATGCACCATTTGCATGACAGTTGCCTTTATTAAATTGCCAATGTGAAAGAGCAACGACAACAACAACAACAACAACAACAATTACAGAAATAATTGCATGTAGAAGTTCAATTGCTTAGTTAAATGTATTTCGTGTGGTTGAGTTTCAAAATTGCACATTAGCGCATTATAAATAACGTGCATTATGATATCCATATACAGAGGCTAAAGAAATAATAGCACCGTTTAGAATTTAGTCAAGAAAGCTTCTTCTGTTTATAAAACAATCCTTAAATTATTGCTTTGTAATGTTAATTACCAATTTTAATACAAAACTTGCCATAAACGTCTTTATTCTGTACCTACATCATTATAATAAATTAAGCAAATAATATAACATTCAAAATACATTTAATTAATCTTATCATTAAAATATTATTTATACTAAAAAATAAGATTTTTATACTACAAACGATTGTTGATTTTATTTTATTTTAAATCAAAAATTTATTTTTTCGGAGATATGGATGGTTTTTTTTCATGCTAAAAAATATATGCCATTAATAACCGTGTTTACCTTCAAACAAATGACAACATCCTTTTAATGAAATGACATCCAACAAAACAAAAAATCATCTTGTTGGTGACCATATTATAATCAGCCAAAAGAAATATTGTTTAATATACGTTTTCTAAATATACATCAGAAACATGAAATTATATTTCAACATTTATTTATGAAGAGGATTTCAAAACAACACAAAACTTTTCTTTATGATGTATTATTTTATAGAGTTATTTTATAGAAAACATAATTTAAGCCAAAAACTCTTTATATAATATAGAAAGAGTTATTCCCTGTTAATATTTAATTTTTTTAGGCAATTTTTTTGTAAAATTTGGTGTTTGGTGTTCTTGAGATTGTTTTTATGGTGCTAAGGAGTCACACACTAGACAGAGATGAACACATCCGTAAGATTTCCTAAAGCCAAACCTATGCCTCTTATGCCAGCAGAGCCTGTGTAAAATTGAACTAAACATATAAAGTAAACATTTTCTACACTAATATATAGTTTAAAATGTTCATATTTATTTTATTGAATCGATATTATAGTTAAATGATAACTAATGCAATCTGAGACTTGCCCCTAAAATATGACTAATTCCTTGAACCGTTGCATTTATATTGGTATGAATACTTAGCAGGAATATGTGCGTCAAGCACACCCGACCCATGCACCCTCAACTGAAAAACTATATACACGAAATGTAGAAATATGCGCTGCTGGCAGACGGTGCTCATTTATAAATAAAGTTAAGAGGATTCAACTTGCTCCATTCATGTCTTTGTCTACGCACATTTATCAGGTCCCCTTTCCTGCCCGTCTGTTCAGAAGAAAATACCCAAAAGTGAGCAATGCTACTTCTACTAATACCACTACTATTCCGACTCTGCTCCTATTCTATAGCTACAGCTACTACTATTTTCTAGTTGGCTCTGTCACGTGCGCTGCACATTGATAAATTAGCCAGGAGTCCGGAGCCTGAAACCCGGAGCTGCTGCCAGTGTCCAAATGTTCAAAACGTCCAAATGGACCAAAAATTTAACATTTCTACAAAAATATTTCGTAATGTTTGTATGTATATATAGAAGCTATAGCCAGGCCATGCGGCGTCTGGCAATATGGAAAGCAATGTAAAGTTTGTGCCCAGTTTTGAGCCACTCGCATAAGTTCTTGTAATAGCTGCAAACGTTGTAGAAGTTTTTCCCATTTTCCACTTTCCAGTTGTTATCTAGGCGCATTTGTCATACAGAGAACCGAAATAAATGTCCACTTCAGCACGAGGCTCTGGCCTGGACAATGCGGTGGGTGGTACAGTACACTGAAAAAAATATTTTACAAAAATATCACAAACTTATATTTTGTAATAACTAATATGAATTATACTTTGTCATAAATTCGCAGAATAAATTATATACGGAAACCCTTAAGGTTGAGGCATTCGATCTAGTAAAATAACACAACTTGGTGTTCGAATTATCATTGTCAGATTTTTTTCGAGTGAAAGTCAGCTTGTGCTGCGACTTGCTATAAATAATTAAAACTTGTGACAGAATGTTTTAATCTATTATAATATTTCTCAAAAGTTTTCGAAAGTATACGTTTATTATTCAAACTTAGTGAATATATTTTAGAATATTTTTTTTCTTTTTTTTATAAACAAAACTGAGAGCAGACCTTGCAGAACTAGAAGCAAATCTTCTTCGTAAAATCATGTATGTTTTTATAGTTCTGTTTAAAGAATTTATATGGCGATTTTAACGATGTGGTAAATAGAGAAGCGCAAACTCATGGCCATAAATTTGAGCAAATATTAGATAGTTTGATTGAATATTGTATTCTGATAATTATTTCTTCCTGTGTAGGCGGCTGTACGTGGACCGTGGACCATGGAACGTGGCCTGCGGTTTACGAGCAATTTCTTAAGACATATTTTCAATTTCCTTTGGCTCGCTTGTCGCATTTGTTGTGTGCTCGCATTCATATTGCGATTACCTTTCCCTTTGTCCTTTTGTATTCCTTTTATACAGAGGAATATTCAGAGATATATGTATGTATGTACGTACATATATATTCGTATGTATGTAGAGTATCTGTGTGTGGTGCCTTTGGTTTGTTTGCAAATGTATCTGTAATTGTATATACGTAATGTGTATTTATGTTGGCTTATATTTCATTTCGCCACAGGATTTTGTTCAAGGACTTTCGATACTGTCGCGTGGCTCCGTGGAAGAGAAACTGCGCTGGACCTTCTCCTTGTACGACATCAATGGCGATGGCTTCATTACGAGGGAAGAAATGACTGACATTGTGACTGCCATATACGAGCTGATGGGTCGCCTGCCCGACGAGTGTCCCGAGGAGGAGAAGATCAAGGGCAAGGTGGAGCACATCTTTCAGGTAAAAATACACACACACACACACACACACAGCCATACTTTGAAAAACACAAGTATAGGTAACTGTGTGTACTCATTCAGTTCATAGCTCCAGTAGTACAGAACGGAAGAGATCTGAACAGAGCAGGAACAGCTCAGATGTTCGCTTGAAGGAACAATACGCATTACTTATGTTAATTATGCAATTTCAATTTGTCCTCACTGTATCTCTCTCTCTCCCTCTCTCCGTCAAACTGACTCTACTTATTTACTCTGCATTATGCAAATCAAATTATGTATTTTCATTTGCTGGCCATTTCGACCCAGACCCAGACCCAGACACAGACCCAGACCTAGACCCAGGCCTTAGACAAGTCGAGCAGCTTGAACTCGCACTCCAACTCAAACTCACATTGTGACTGTGACTGTGACTCTGTTCCTGTTACTGCTACTGTTACTGTTAGTGTAACTGTAACTGTAGCTATATCAGTAACTGTTTGTGTATGCGTAAGTACTGCTATGACTGTGGCTGGACATTGTCATCATGGTGGTCGTTCCCACTGTCCAGATTCCTACTGCCAACAACTTGGCTCCATTTGACTTGCCAGTCACGCATTGTCATTAGCGGTTCCCATCCTGTTGCATGCCTCTCGTCTTATGGCCATTGTATAGAGAGAGGACCAGCAGCTGTGTCATCTGTGGCAACTCTGGCAGCAAGACAAAAGAACAAATTCAACGCTTTAGGCCAAAGGACAAGCGTTTCTTTTCATGCTTATCTCACTGTCTCTGCTCCTTGAATATTTACTTTAAATTCCTTGCAAGCATTTGCAGAATATAAATGCTACTTTCAGCATAAATAATAATACTTGATTACGACCTCTATATCTTGAACAGAGAGAGAGAAAGACAGAGAGAGAGAGAGAGAGAGAGAGAGGGAGAGAGAGAAAGAGAGAAAGACAGAGGAAGAGCAAGAGATTAATGTGCGAAGCTTTGAATGTATATCTAATCTGTTCCACACTTGTAATACCTAATTTATTTCAGTTTGAATTTAGGATATACCATTGAGTTTGAAATCCTTACATCAGTAAAAATAATCTGAATAATCTCTTGAAATATTAACGTCAAAGTCGTAATACTTATACAAATCTCTTCTCATTGAATCTATTGAACTGTATTGCAATAAAATCCAACTTATCAGTGCCTTTACCCAATTCAATACATATTAAAAATGTTTTTGGATTTTGAATATTGAATGAAAGTTGATAGGAAACCTTAGAGTTTTTCGAAATATACTGAAAATGCATTGAGCTACATTCAATAATTGAAGAAGAGTTTTCAATTAAAATATTTTCAAGAATTGAGCAAGTATATTTGAATCGAAGTAGAGTTTTTATTATATATGTTAATTTGGGGGTTGTTTATAAACTGACTAAACATTAACCTCGAAAATGACTTATGATTCAAGCAAAAATTTTTTTTGTCATGCCCAACAGAAAATGGACATTAATCGTGACGGCGTCGTGACGCTGGAGGAGTTCTTGGAGGCATGCCGGAATGATGAGGCCATATCGAGATCTATGTCTGTCTTTGACACAGCATTCTGACCATACCCGACTGACAAGGGAGATGAGTACACGGTGCGAAAACGACCAACGCCGCGCAGCCAAGACGAACAACAGAAGGAACAACAACAGCAACAACAAAGTAGACATCATCAGGGCAGGGAGACGGAGAAACGTAAGTCCAACTACAAGACGAAACACAGCACAAGACACCAAGCAGCAGCAGGCAACGGTCAGCAATGCTCCCATGTCATAGACATGGATGGCGCCAGTACAACAACATCAACAACAACAACAACGACCACAACAGCAACAGCACCCAACTGCACGGGCAACAACAACCGCAACAGTATCAACAATAAGCATAAGCAGAACAGCAGCAACAATTATCACAGACACAGAATGCACAAGGAACGCTTGGGGCAAACGAAACGGACCCAGAGCAAGAAGCAGCTGGAGCTAGAGCTGGAGCTGGATGTGGACGTGGATGCCGAAGAACTTGAGTACGAGTACGAGGACGCCGAATCCGATGAGGAGGAACAGGAGGATGGCTTCGATCAGATTGAGCAGCGCAGTCGCTCCATCTGCCGACACTGCCAGCGCCCTCAGTCGGAGCTGCAGTCCCGTCAGGTGACGACCACGCGCGTGCGCAAGGCGCACTCCAAGTCACGGCAGCGTAAGCGTAGCAAGAGCAGACAGCGACTACAGCAGCAACAGCAACAGCAGCAACAGCAACAGCAGCAACAGCAACATCAGCAACATCAGCAACTACAGCAACAGCAGCAACAACAACAGCTGCAACATCCATTGAAACAGCGCTGGTCGGAGCTCAACATGGCCAATGAGCAAGCCATACGCTTTCGCTGCCCACAGGTGGGGCCGCAGGTGGGTCGAGATCTGCACACGCCACAACCCATGCACTTTCACCACCCACAGCAGCTGCCAGCCGTGCTCACACAGCTCTCCCCAAAGCCGACCAAAAGCAAAAGCAAGTCACGTCAGCGACACAACAGATCCAAACCGGGTGCAGCCGCCGGAGTAGCACCCACCGCTGACAGAGCACTGACAGCAGCGCCAACGGCACTATCAGCACCAGCACCACCACCACCACCACCGCCGCCGCCACCACCTCCGCCAGCAGCTGGTGTGAGAAATGGTGTGCCGCATAACACACATGGCTCGGGATTAGGCGCAGAGCCAGGGGCAACGGATGCCCAGCAGCTGCCGAGTACTCCCGACTCGCCATCCTTGGTAAAAGTGAGCACATGGTATACGGTGGCCAAACAGGGTGTCTCCTGCTAATAGACCAACTATTGAGTCGCACAACGCCCCCTCCATTGTTTAGCTATGTCCAACTCCTTCCACAACACTCAGTCTGTCTCTCACATACACCCAGTACCGACAGGCGGTCCAGTGAGTACCTACCTTTAGCAACAGTAGGTCGAATATTTGCTAGATCTTTGTTGTGATTGGGGCTTGCATGAATATTCAATGGACCCTAGATACAATACAATTTCAATATCACACAGATTTTATACTCTATAATAAAAAAAAAAACAATCTCGTCTCTATCTACTCAAAATTGGCAAAAACGAAATTCAAATCCAACGAAATTGAGTTGAAAAGTCGGAGAAATACTGGTGATTTGAGCAGAGAGAGATATTCAATTGTCAAATATGTAATAAACTCATTGTACATTTGATGTACATGGTGTTTATTCCTTTACTCTCCCTCTCTCCACCTCTCTCTATCTATGTACTCAAGTGA
Source organism: Sphaerogastrella javana (assembly GCA_037040025.1). Taxonomy (NCBI): domain Eukaryota; kingdom Metazoa; phylum Arthropoda; class Insecta; order Diptera; family Drosophilidae; genus Sphaerogastrella; species Sphaerogastrella javana. Next base: position 11,421 of record JBANCZ010003095.1, read on the forward strand.
AATACAAATTGAATTCAAATTTAACGAAATTTATGAGAAATGACAGTGATATGAGCAGACAGAGATTTCAGGTGCATACTCAAACTCAACTTGGCATTAATTCTTAGTCTTAAACTCTCACTCTATTTACTTATATGTATGTATGTGTGTGTTTACTATAATATATGTACAGATATATATATTTTTTTTTAATTTAATTGCTTTGAATACACATACACTATATGATCTATAACGGTCTGAAGAGATTAGTGGGTATGTGTGAGTGTTCAATGAGTATTATAATAGAATTGATGGACATGTAAAATGTGTTATAGTGTTAAATATTATTTAGAAATATATATGTTTGACAGATTAACATTAGCTAAATATTATAGGCTAATTTTAAATTCTATTTAAATTCGATCAAAATTAATTAATAAAAACAAAACAAGAACAACGAGCTAATAAAATTTATATCCCATTGCAATTTCTTTATGTGAGTTTTCATTTTTCCTCTTTTTTCTTTTGAGTTTAAATTGAAATTACAACATAGATTTAATTGTAATATAATCATGCTTATAACAGAAACAAAAATTCTCATTAGCTTTAATGCTACATTTTACTAATTTAAACCATAAAGCAAAAGATACTCAAGCCAAACCTCACAGAAAAACTTTTATGATGCTGGAAACCAAAAACTTTTACTATTTTCTCATTACATATAAAGATATTGATAGTGTGTGTGTATGTGGGTGTATGTGGGTGTGCCGTCTGTCCGTCCGACTGTATTGCAGTAACTACAAGAATTGTGGCTAATAATATTTGTAATATAAGTCGAAACTTTCCATAGGTTTTGGGCAGTGGCGTAGTTTCATTTTGTCAGTAGGGGAATGATTTAAAAGTCATCAAATAATTAATTTATTTAGATGAATACAATATATAAAATAAATTACAATCAGATTATATGTCTTTATAAACAGATTGTTTTTTTTTTTTTTTTGGTAAATTGAAAAGAGAATTAATTATTGGATTTAAATATTAAGCATTATACTTTATTTTGCATTTGTTAAACCCCTCACCGACAGCTAACTACGCCACTGTCCTGATGTATATTATCAAATTAATATCCTTGCCATAAATTGCTAATTAAGCATACATAAAAAAAAGAGAAAAACAAATAATTTACATTAAATTTTCATTGGGGTGAAATAGTAAAGCCGAACTTAATCAATTCTGTGGTTATTTGCACGTAATAAACAACAGCAAAAAAGTTCTTATGAAGAGATGGAAAAAAGGGTTAATTGAAATGCACGGAAAATATAGTATAAATTTCACTTATAATTCTGTTTAAGGGCTTAAGGGCTTTAAGAACGCTAAGCTATACAAAATTTACTATTAACATATACATATATATATATATATATATATGTATATATATATGATAATATGTAAATATATATATAGGTTATTTTATTCCAGTGTCAAGCAATTCGATTATAAGGCAATAAATGAATAATGAGCTCATATTTATTTATAGTATAGAACTTATGGTGTATAATATGTTGCTGTATGTGTGAGTATGTGTGTGTGTATGTGTATGTGTGTATATATTCATACAATATAGGCAAAGGTAACGAGGAAACAATTCCAATTCAGTTATAGCTGAAAATGCCTAGAATTCTTGAAATGGATGCAGCTGATTCGTTATATCTTAACTTATTTTCCTTGTTATTGCAATTGCAATTCTTGTTGTTGTTGTTGTTGTTGTTGTTATTGTTGTTATTGCTGTTGATGTTGCTTTTCTTTTGCAATTAATACAGATACACACACACACAAACACACACACACACAGACACACGAAGACCAAGACATGCTTGAAATTGTTCAACTACAATTAAAATATATACATTTCTTCAGCTCTTACTTATTCTGTTTTTTTCTTTGTCTATTTCTTTCTCTTTCTATTTCTCTATCTCTTTCTCTCTATCTTTTTCTCTTTTTCTCTTTTCTCTCTCTCTCTCTCTCTCTCTCTCTTTCTCTTTCTCTCTTTTTCTGTTTCTATGCTATTCACTCTGGCTGCTTGACTGCTTCTACTTCTCCTGCCCATTGCCGCTCGCTCTCCACTTCATCATGGCTTCAATTGCTACTGGGCTACACACACACACACACACACACACACTCACAAACACACACACACCCACGCTTACATGCACAGAAATTTGCATAACAACAAAAT